>CM053752.1:111153154-111231132 GCA_028658305.1 Pachyuromys duprasi | reverse complement strand
GCAGCCAGTGTTCGTAACCACGGAGTCACCTTTCCAACCATGATTACTCACTCTTTACTGCCTCGATCTTGTAGGGAATATTGAGGCTGCCAAGCGAGGCAAGCGCGCCCAGGAAGGCGGCCACGTCGGTGGCACTCTGGAAGCACTGTGAGGATGACTGCACACATTGCCGGTTGTCGATCTCCAGGTAGACGATGGAGCTGGGGACACACATCACATGAGATTACATCCCCTAGCATGCTGCCTGCACACAGCCCAGACTCCCTCTATCACCCTGACCTAGAGAGCATATTTGACAACAGCTCTGCAATGGGGCCAGCTCCCTGCAGCCGCAGTTTCCAGCACTCAGCAAGGGCTCATCCTACTGTGGAGCATGCTGTCCAGCCTTCCCCTTAGGTGCCACAGTTTTCTCCACGCCGGAGAATAGACTGTCTTTAGGCATCCAGAGCCACCTGGAGAGCAGTGCCTGGTGCCCCACAGACACCCAGGGATGCAGCTGTGCTTATCTCTCAGAACTCCCCAGGGAGGGGTCTGAGGCAAGAGCAGGTTCAGATGCTTATGCCAGCCAAGTCACCCACTCTCAGGCACTGGCCTCTCAGACATAGGGTTCCAACTCAGCGTCCAGGTGACAATGCATTTCTGACCTTTATCGCAGGCCCATGCCAAGACTAGGAACCATGGGTCAGGAGACATGAAGGGGCCACCAGGCAGATGCCCAGCAGCAACAAGAGAAATAGTCGGCAGGCTCCTGGGATCTCCAAATGCAGGATGTGGGGGGTCAACATCCTTGGCCTGGCCGGTGCTTCTCTGCCTGTCCCCAGGTGGCTCTGTGCAGTACCCATGAGATGCCCTTATTTGTGCCTCCTCACTGCCACCTTCATCTCTTTACCCTTCCAGGTTTAACAACAGAGCCCTTCAGCATCCCCCAACTGTCTCCTCCGCAGTATGGAGAAGAGACTGTAGAGATGGGGGTGACAGGATTGGTCTAGGATGAATTAGCCCCAGGGGACACTCTGGAGGTTTTCATTAGCTTGGTCCCCAACAGCTGGGGCCTCAAAACCACATGCTGGGCAAACAGTGAAGCCTTCCTGGTACAAGAGGAGAGGGCTGGCCTCAGAATTCCAGGTCCTTTTAGACCGTAAGTAAAGTGACTACCACCTCCCCAGAGGTCGCCTCCAGGGCTGAGCTGATTAGGAGACCCAGCGACACACTGGGTAACAGCCCACAGCAGCAGGATCGGGAGCTCACTCACCCACGGATGTCCATGGGGTCCAGCTCCCTGCGCTGGCGCCCACCACTCATGCCAGGAAGCAGCGAAGAGGTGGCCCAACCCACTGCAGAGCGCTTAATCGGGTGTTTGCGTAGCTCTTCCTCTCTGCCGTAATAGGGGAAGATCATCTGCTGGCCTTGTGCATCACGCTTGAAGACCACGTTGGTGTGCAGCACGTGGCTGAGCTCCCGCAGGAAGTGGAAGGAGTTGTTCCGAAGCTGCTCGGGAGGGAGTAGCACCACCAACACCAGCGTGCCTGCCGCCAGCCGCTCAGGCACATGCTCTGCACAGTCCAGCCCATCCCACTCGCACTCGGCACTGTTGCAGCCCTGGTCGCAATGGCCGTCACTGAAGTGGTCCTTGCAGTACTGGTCATACAGGGGGCTAAGGGGGGAGAGGACACACTCAGTCCCATCCCAGCCTGTGGGCCTCACACCCACCCTGCCTGGGCCAGACCTGTACCCAATGGGCAGGGGTACACACTGGCTTCCCGTTCCTGGCATTCAGTGTGGTCCTCCCCTGCTGCCTGCCGAGCCCTAGGGCTCTGACGCAGCCCAGCCTTACTCACTTGCACTGCCCCTCCGTGAGCTGGCAGTCGAAGCCGTCAAAGAGGCAGCCGGCCGAGTTGCACTGGCTGTCGCAGCGGCCGTCACTGAAGTACTTCCAGCACTGCAGGGACTGTGTGCAGTTCTTCCAGGGGTCGTTGAAGTTGAGGGAGCAGTCCCCTCCGTCCCAGCCACACGCGTGATTGTTACACTGCAGGTTGCAGACCTTGTTGCCCGCATCCTCCTGACACTCGGGCAGCTCGCAGGCCTCCTCAATCTGTGGCGGGGGGATGTCGCGCCCGGCGCCACCCGTGAAGCTGTAGTCCAGGATGTGGCACAACAGCCCATTGAATTTGGCAGGGCACAGGCAGCGGTAGAAAGGGCTCTCAGACGTAGGCTCACAGGTACCCTGATTGTAGCAGGGATTGCTGCCCACGCAGGGGCTGCTGGCTGGGAACTGACACTCGGGGCCAGTGAAGGAGCCCAGGCACAGGCAAGTGGGGCTGCGTGGGCCTGAGATGCATGTGCCACCGTTGAGGCAGCGCAAGCTGCCACAAGTGCGGGCGTCGTTCTCACACGTGGCACCCTCAAAGCCCTGTGGTGGAGAAAGGATGGTGCACGGGATCAGGGTGTGTGGGTTCAGGGACACCACACACCCCAGCCGAGGCCTTGCCACACCCCATGACCCATGAAAGGTGTCCATGGCCTTTGAGACATCCTCACCAGGGGAAGATCAGAGCGCCCAAGAGCTTCAAGATGGAGGACTAGCTGAGTGGGCAGAACTCTAGGAGTTTTTAGAGCCACAAAACCCTAGGCGGACACTGGTACATTATATGTGAATGAATCCCTGAGTGTCACTACCCAAGAGCAAATAGTGCACATAAGTGCCAGCTCAGAGTGACCTTCAACACCTTCTGTGCAAGATGGTAACCATGGGAAATGGCAGAGTGGGGACCTGGCCTTCCTGCTAAATTCTCATGCAAACCTAAAAACTGCTCTAAAATGAACATCTATTTAAGAATGATGGGCTGGGACTCAGAGGCAGAACATTTGCCCAGCACGTGTGAGGATCTAGGTTTCCAATATAGCACAGCAGTAAATAAATTTTTTAAACAGGGTCTAGTTCTGTAGCTTAAGATAGCTCAAATACAGGGTGATCTCTCAGCCTGAGCCTCCAGAGTACTGGGACTACAGGCATGTATGTATCATGCCCCTCAAGTTTTATGAATGAGGTGGGGGGGGTGGACATGAGGAAGTGTGGGACTTGGTCCCGAGCCTCTGCTGGAGGCCTTCAGGCTGACCTACTCAGGGTGTGAGACAGATCCACTCAACAGAGGAGTCAGTGAGTCCAGGCACCCTCAGCCCTGACACCCTTGCAGTTGCACAGGATCAGGGGCACCTACCGCAGGGCACCTGCAGATGAATCCACGGGCGGTGTTGGAGGCCACAGCACAGACACCCCCATTCTTGCATGGTTTGCCCCTGCAGCCATTGATGACTGACTCACAGCGGCGTCCTGTGTGAGGGGACAGTAAGGAGCCAGCCCTGCTGATACTGCCCGTCCCCCCATTCAGCCCACTGGCCCAAGGCACGCACCAGTGTGTCCAGCCCGACACTCGCAGTGGAAGTCATTAACACGCTGCACGCAGTTCTGGGTACCTCGTGGGTCACAGGGGTTGGAGAGACACTCATTGACATCGCCCTCGCACCGTTCCCCGACGAAGCCTGGTGGGCAGGTGCAGCTATAGCCACCGACCTGGTCCACACAGGTGCCGTTGTTGAAACACTTGGGGCTTCGAGAGGCAGGGTCAAGTGGGGGGTGGCAGTCATCAACATTGATCTCACAGTGCACGCCTGCAGAGGAACCATGAAAACCATCAGGAGAGGGTACCGGCTGTACTCTCCTATATAGCCCAGTCCAGCAATCATTTAGAAACTGGGACCCAGAGAAGGCGGCCCAGCGCCAGTGGAGCCCATCTTCCTACTAAGACTCCTCTTCCCTGGCCAGCTCTGCATCACCTTGGCCCTACAAGGCTGGATCCTGCCCATGCCACCCAGGCCTCCACCCTTACCCTGTGTGCCCCTGGGGCAGGAGCACTTGTAGGTGTTGGTCAGATCAATGCAGGTACCCCCATTCTGGCAGGGCTGGGACAGGCACTCGTTGATCTCCTCAGAGCAGTTAGCCCCGTGATAGCCAGCCACACACTGTAGAAAAGGCACAGACCACAGCTTAGCTGGGGTCATGGTATCATGTTCCCCTTGCTACACAGGCCCACACATCTGGTTAGGCCTACATTGTCAGCTCTGAATGGAGGCCTCCACCCAGCAGACCCCAGGCAGGACCTTAGTAAGTTAAAGTCACTGTCCAAGGGGGGAGGGACACCTGGTCCCACAGGGGTGAGGTCTTGGAGCAGGTGTTAGGTAACATGAAACCATCTAGGAAAGAGCACGTTCCTCCTCCAGCACGTCTGCATTGCACCTGGGCCCCGGACAGGTGTGTGACACCTTGCTCTTACAAGGCAGTGGTCTCACCTGCCATGACACACCAGCTCCCAGTCAAAAGCCCTCCTACAGCAACACTCATGCCAATACCTTGCAGGAAAAGCCACCGAGGTAGTCAGTGCAGGTGGCTCCATTCTGGCAAGGGTTAGGTGAGCACTCGTCCACCTCGTCTTCGCAGTAGCTGCCCGTGTAGCCTGCCTGGCAGTGGCAGTAATGTTTGTCTTCCTCATCCACACAGAGCCCTCCATGCTGGCACAGGAGAGTGACGTCGATGCCTGTGGAGACAAGACGGGAAGGAACTGAGGCCTGCGCTCCAACTCTCAGGACTACTGCCGTGCCCTCCTGGCCTGAGTCGGAGCAAGGACAGATGGGCCGGGCCAGTTACCTCGCTTCTGTGCGGCCACCTCGCAGGACACACTGAGCACATCACAGTTGAAGCCAGTCCAGCCGCTGCGGCATTCACAGTGGTACTGTGTGTTGGTCTGCCAGCACTTGCCGCCATTTTTGCAAGGAGCTGAGTCGCACCAGCGCACGAGGTTCTGAGGAGATAGGCAGTGGTTGGCCCCTTCCCACCAACTCTGACTGCCAGGGGGACCCTCTTGCCCTGGTCCTGGCCAGCTCTGAGTAGGGTAGTGTTCTTACCCTCCCTAATGCTGTGACGTAATACAGCTTTTGTTGTGACCCCCAACTATACAATTACTTCATACCTGTAATTGTGCTAGTTACGAGTTATAATGTAAATATCTGATATGTGACCCCCCTCTCTGGGTCATCCCACAGGTTGAGAACCAGTGGAGCAGAGCATTTTACCCCCTGCCTCCCACCCCACCCCCACCTTACTACCAGCTCAAAATGTCACCTAAGAACTCCCAGGCACAGGGCTCACAAACACCCTCTGCCCTAGGAGGAACCTCAAACTGGGCTCCATGTCTCTCTTGCTATCCTCTGCAGCCCCACAAGCTGCCTTCCCTTGGACACCCTCCACTGGAAGTGAGCACTGCCCCCAGGCTGTTTTGGATAAATGGACACAGAGTGCACTCCATAGAAGCAAGGGCTTGGCATCTATACCCACCTGCCATCTCTCAAAAGCGCCCAATTTGGCATTTTCCCAGAGGATGTGGGTCCACTCTGATGGCACCTGGGAGCCCTCCCTGCCCCTGTGTCCCTGACCCTCTGAAGGTAGCATGGCCCAGGCTAGGCAGGGGGCAGGGGAGAGTCCTAGGCCCTGTATGTCACACTGTAATCTCAACTCACCTGGCAGTTGAGGCCAGTGTAGCCCTGTGGGCAGGTGCACTTATAGGTACCATAGCTGTCTTGGCAAGTGCCACCGTGCAGACAGGGCCGTGAGTCACACTCATTGACATCATACTGGCAATAGCTGCCTGTGAAGCCAGGTGGGCACAGACAGGTGAAGGAGTTGATACCATCCACACAGGTGCCACCATTGAAGCAGGAGCTAGAGACAGAGGGGAAGCAGGGGACAGTGAGTGAGCACACTGAAGTTCTCACCAGGGAAGACAATTCTATGCCAGCCAGGCCACAACACTGAAATCATGATCAGAGATTTTATAGTACATGGGTGCATGCTGGTTAAAAAAAAAATCAAGGGCAAAATAAGAATACTGTAGGAAGCACATCACAAACAAGGCTTGAAATTGAATTTAATTCTAAGCTTCCTGACAACTAGGGCAAAAGGGAAAATAAGCTCTTGCTTGATAGGAGGTTGGTTCCTCAGTTCCTCTGGATAAACTTCCTTCTTCTAAGTCACTGAAGGTCACAATGGCCCTTTAGGAGGGACACCACATTATAATGAACAATGCTGGATTCAACTCAATTAGTGCTAAATGCCCACTGAATCTGGGCAAGACACTTGCTTGAGAGGCCATGCTGTCATCACTTTGTGTCCTCCACCATCCACTTCCTCCCCTGCCTCAGCCAATGCCAGGTCCCACCAGGCCCCTTGTGAAGGTCATGCAGCTCTTGGTACACATGCCACACATTCCAGGGGGAGTCTGGGACCCACCTCTCGGTACAGTCAGGTGTATTGTTCTCGCAGTGGATGCCATTGAAGCCTGCGGGGCAGGTGCATGTGTAGCTGTCCACACAGTCAGTGCAGTTGGCACCGTTTCGGCAGGGGTTACTGGCACATTCATTGATGTCCTCCTCACAGAAGGCACCCTGGAAGCCAGGCAGGCAGTCACAGAAGGCTGTGTTGATGCCATCAGTGCAGGAACCCCCATTGTGACATGGATCTGAAGGGACAGAATAAATGAGCCTTAGGGTGGCTGTTGGCCTTGCTACAGGGACCTGAGGCTGAGAAGGTGGTGTGGGATGGCAAGGGCTCAAAGCAAGTCTCTGGTAACCCTAGTTGATGGGGCTATACACTCCGAGCTGATCCGAGCTCTGAACCTAGGATCTGCTACACATATATTCCTTCCATCAGGCCCCAAGGCAGTGAGGAGACAGGAATTCAAGCAGCTTCACAGAGCAGTCATGGGGAAGCCCACCCCTACACATACCTGATGTGCCAGGCCACCCCTCCCCCAATCTCTGTCTTTAGCTTTCAATTAAGATGGAGGCAGCCTCAGAGCCCTACACAACTCAGTGGGTCCCGACAGGGCCCAAGTGTCAAGGTTGAACATAGCCAGGCCCCATGTCATCATTGTGAAGTGCCTGGTGCCTCTGTTCCATGTCACTCAACTGGGTTGGCCAATCTAGCTGCAAAGCCTTTTGTAGCCACTCCGGTCAGCCCATGTGAAGCACACAGTCATTTCCTGGCCTGTTCCTAGCATCTGACCTGTCTCCTTTCAGGCACAGGCAGGTGGACCAAGCTTAGGACATGGCTACTACTCAAAGTCTTGCATCATTGGCTGCCACTAGGTGCCAGGACTATTTTCCCTCTTCAGACTCTCAGCAGCTCCCTGATATGTGTGCCTAGGGACAGAGGCACCCAAACATGGGGTGGACAGAGCTGGGGACTACTTACTGGGCCGGCAGTCATCGATGTCACTCTCACAGTTGCGGCCTGTGTAGCCAGCCTGGCAGAGGCAGCGGTAGCTGCCATTGGTGTTCTGGCAGGAGGCATCATGGCGACATGGGCTTTTCACACACTCATTGATGTCAATCTCACAGGTTTGACCTGTGAGAACAAGATTCATTTGGTTCCCCTGCCCCCACCGGCTGAGCTTCTGCCCTAGCTGGTCTACCTGCAATACTTCTCCCCTGACCTCAAGGGAACAGAAGACTACGGAGCCAGGATGGGAAAGGCCACCCAACACCATCTTCTGCTTCTGGAGCTTCCCAGAGCAGGTGGCTCAGCACCTATGACCTCATCTCTGGAGACTGGAGCCTACTCCTTCCTGCCCCAGAGCTGGCCAGGCCCTGGACTTCCCACCCACCATCCTTGTTCCAGTCTGGTAGGACCAGCTTATCCTCACCTTGCCAGCCTGTGGGGCAGACACAGGAAAAGCTCTCATAGTCCTCAGACTCCTTGCACACCCCACTGTTTTTGCAGGGGCTGGTGGCACATGGGGCCAACACCACCTCACACGTGGCTCCTAGGGAGGAAAAATATGTAGTAGAACCCAGCAGCCCTGGCCCATAGCATCTCCTACAGAGAGGGGGAAAAGGGTGTAGGAATCCTGTATGATTGGCCAGCCAGATTCTGATCCAGACAATCAGACAGGAAGTCAGACATAAAGCAGGAAAAAATCTCTTTCTGAAGTCACGTTTTTAAAGCATATGGTTATGTGCACATGGATGTGTATGCGCGTACCAGTGTGCATGCAGAGGCAGAAATGGATGTCAAGGGCCTTCTACAAATTCTTCATCTTCTTCCTTTGAGACAGAGTCTCACTGGATCAGAAGCTTGCCATTTTAGCTAGTCTGGACAGCCAGTGAACTCTCAGAATACATCTGTCTCTGCTCCCAAATGTTGGGGTTACGGGAAGTTAGTAGTGCCCTATTTTCATGGAACAGGTCTCATATTTCCACAACAAGCACTCTTTCTTCAGGAGCCATCTATCTAGCCCCCGAAGCCATCTCTTGTCTCCCAAATGCTGCAAGATGAAGCCTGGGCCTTGCCCAACCAGAAAACCCCAAAAATCCTGTAACAGGTGGCTGAGCTGGAAGACCCTGATTTGTTCCCGTTCCAGGAAAAGCCTTGCAGCTATTCCTGAGGCTCTGGGTCACAGGAGGTCACTCTAGAGGAAGAGAGAGCTACTATGGCTACCCCAACACATCGAAGTTGTCAGGGAGCATGGGGTTGGCCGGGGTTGGGGGGGGGTAGCCTCATACCAGGACAGTGAATCTGATAACCGCCTGGGGGAGCCATGTGGAATCCAGGCTAGCTTTCCTGTTTATGGCCATGGTTGGCTCCAGGAGCTAAGCAAAGAAGCCTTATCTTCCTTGTCTCCCACCATGTCCCCAGCCTGCTGGTGTGAGTCTCCAGAGCCTCTCTCTCTATCGGTTTCCACGGTGACCTGAACAGACAGGAACTTTGACAGAGTTTCCGACAATTGTGCAAAGGGAAGCAGGAAGCAGGCCAGCAGGAAGCTGGTCAGCATGGCTTGACTCCTCCTGCCAGCCCCGATAGCAACAAGACCAAGAGGGACATGGGGTGCGCCCAGCTGCTGACAGTTTCCTCACAGGAGACAAAATCCAGGCCCTTTAACTTTTGTCAAAGAAAACAGCATCCTGGTCACCAGCTGCCAGGCATCGTAGGAACACTGGCAGGGACCCTCTACCTCCACAGACCCACTTGGGGTGTCCAGAGCCTGGCGGCAGTAGCAAGAAGCCACCAATATTCAGTGGCGATATTGGGAGCTGCAGGAGTTGTGGGGGGCGACTTGGCCATGGCTTTCACGTTCAATGCTTTGCACATCTCTCCTGCAGGGAGTCCACTTCCCACCATTCCTTAGGCAGTGCCCATGGCAGGAGCTGCCTCTGTTCATCTGAACAGAGGGCTCCTTGTCTCCTCACACAAAGAAGCTGCCATCAAAGGAATCCCAGGCCCAGCCGGCAGAGGAGGGCAGCCAGGAACCCCAGAGGCACAGGCAAAGTGGACACTGATCCATGCTGTGCTCACCAGCCCCCTGGGCTTTTCCTGGAGGAGCCCAGTGCTCACCTCACTCTAGACAAGCCAGATAAACACCCGGACACACACACCCTGGAGCTTCCTCTCAGGCATCCTCATTCGCTCATCTGGTGACTCTAACCCCAGGCCCAGGTCCAAGCGCTGCAGGACCTAAGGCCCTCGGCAAGGAGCAGAACCTTCTCGAATGCCTAGTGAGTCCAAATACTCTCGGCCCCACCAGAACCCGTCACAGCCCCTGGCTGCTCATACCTGAGTAGGGCAGAGGACAGTTGCACTTGTACCCAGCGACATCATCAATGCAGGTCCCCTGGTTCAGGCAGGGGTTGGAGGCACATTCGTTGATGTTGGTCTGGCAGTTAGGGCCTGTAGGAAGAGGAGCAAGGATGGGTGGGCATGCACCTCTGCCCTATGCCTTTCCTCTAGAGAGTCAGAGGCCCAACATGAGAGACGCCAGCAGCTCCTGTATATCAGGTGGACCAAGGAGAGGATGCTGTGCATTGCCAGCTCCAGGCCGCCAGGGAGGACCCTCTGCTACATCATCCACAACACTCACCACTGAAGCCTTCTCGGCAGGTGCACACATAGCCGCTCGTCATGTCTCTGCAGGTGCCACCGTTGACACAAGGGTTCGACTCACATTCGTTGTTGTTGAGATCACAGTTTGTTCCACTCCACCCAGGGGCGCAGTCACACTTGTACCTACAGAGAGCACTGTGTTGTAGCCTGGGCTCTGCCCTCCTGCTAGACCACAGTTCCAGTCTGATGGACACATCTACTGGGACACTAGTTTAAGGTGGCCTGGAGGCACCCACCTTGCCCAAGACCATGCAAGGGTTCCAGACTGGAACAATGTGACCTTGACAATGCACTGACCCTCTGTGTAAAACCTTCATAGTTTTAATAAAGACTTTATAATAATCCCTCCCCCCCACTGGCAAAAGGCTGCTGTCATCACAAGTATCAGACGACTATTTCAGCTGCTATGGTGTGCTTAAGGTCTGTATCCTGAACTGATGTTAGCCAATGAGGACACAGCCCAGGGGTGCTGGTAAGACACTGGGAATTGACCTCAGGACCACTGGTCTCACATGACCACCCAGTCACCCAACCTGTGTCTGCTCCAGGCTTCTAAATGGTACCTCCCAGGCCAGTCTGCCATACCCGTTGAGGCCATCCCGGCAGGCCCCGTGGATGCAGGGGTTACTGTTGCACTCATTGACTTCGGACAGGCATGTGGGGTCATGGTAGCCCTCAGGGCAGCGGCAGGTGAAGCCCGCGATGCCATCCTCACAGGTACCCCCGTTGTGGCAGGGGCTGCCTGCACACTCATCAATGTTGACATTGCACATGCTCCCTGTGGGTGGGAAGGGGCCAGATACCAGGTCTGTTACCCAGAGCTCAGCAGCTAGACCTATTTGGGCCTCAGTTTCCCCATATGCTAATCTGTGGAATGCCAAGCTATGGTAAACTGCCTTAGGTAGCAATGAACTACATGACTGTGGTCCAGCAGCTTCAGAATCTCACATACTCCAATCTGGCCACAGACTCACCATGTAGCTGAGAATGACCTGAACTTCTGATTCTCTCCCTTCTCTTCCTCTCTTTCTTTCTTTCTTTCCTCTCTCTCTTCCTTCCTTCCTTTCTTTTTCTTTCTTTTCCTTTTTGATGTTTTTTTTTTTGAGAAAAGGTTTCTCTGTGTAGCCTTGGTTGTCCTGGATTCTGCAACCAGGCTGGCCTCGAGCTCATGACGATCCACCTGCCTCTGCCTCCCAGAGTACTGGGATTACAGGCATGCACCACTGTGCCCAGCCAACTTCTGATTCTCTTGCTTTCAACGTGAGAGTGCTAGGCCTACAGACGTATGCCACCACATGTGGTTTATGCAGCGGTAAAGTGAACCCAGAGCTCTGCACATGCCAGGCCAACACCCTTCCAACAGTCATTCTTCAGCCCAGCTTTGCTACGGTCTTGAGACCCATTTTCTTCTGCTGCTCTCCCAGGTATCCCTGGTTAACAAGACCCCTGGGGCCCAGAGAAGTTAAGGACCTTATCGGATCTAAGAGTGTCAGAGGCAGAACACATTCCCTAAAGCCTGGCCTCAGAGCTCTGGCCACCCCATCTCAGCCTATTGGGCCATCAAGTCTGACATGGCCAGGCTGACACTGACAGGTACAGAAGGCGTGTGGAGGCCACCCAGTCTTTCTGACATCTCTGCTGGTTGGCCAACCAAGGGCTAGGTAGTGGACACCCAGCTTGTGTCATCCAACCTTTGGAGCCCCGCTAACCTCAGAGTCTCCCAGACCTTACTTATCTCCTGACTCTAGGGTGACCTTGACCTCTGACTTCAGTTATTCACCTGTGTAGCCCGGTTCACAGGCACACTCGTAGCCATCAATCTTGTCCAGACACGTGCCCGAGTCACAGGGGCTGCTGGCACAGTCGTCCAGGTTGATCTCACAGTTGGGTCCTAGGGCCAGCATGACAAGTGGTCAGCTTCCAAGCCCGGCCTTGCCCTTTTCCACCCACCGCCAGCTCTGGCCAGTCACCTGTGGTTCCCTTGAGGCATAAGCAGAGGTAGGAGTTGTCACGGTCCTGGCAGGTTCCCCCATGGCGGCACGGCTGGCTATGGCACTCATTAATGTTGGTCTCACAGTGATGGCCTGTGTAGCCTGGCTGGCAGAGGCAGGTAAAGGTGGCCACACCATCCTTGCAGTAACCATAGTGACAGGGGTCAGGGTCACATTCGTCAATGTCCACCTCGCAGTGTGTTCCTGTGTAACCTAGATCACAGGAAGGGTGGGCACAGGTGAGCTTCAGGGTCAGTTACTCCCTCAATACTCAGCTAGCCACACCCTGGGAATCCACTGAGCAGGCCCAGAGTCACTGCCTGGTCACTGATGGAGGTGAAGGGTGTCATATACCCTGGGGTATTATCATCACTCCTGCCTAGAGTCAAAGCAGAGCTAAGTCCCTGGTCCTCAGATAAGGCCTCTCCAGTCTCCTGCCCCCAATCCTGCACTCCCTCTTGTACCTTCTGTGCACGCGCAGGTGTAGGTGTTGGGCCCATCCAGGCACTTGGCGCCATTTTTGCAAGGTGTGCTGGCACACTCATCCACATCATACTGGCACAGGTGCCCGCTGAAGCCTATGGCCAGGGAAGAGGAGATGATCACATCTGACAGTATCCTAGCCCCTTGCACCGTGGCCTTCTCTGATCTGCTCCTTGTTCAGCACTGCTCACTGGCCGCCTCAACAGAGGGCCTTTTTTCCCAAACAGCCTCTGGTTGCTATGGTTACAGCTGCACTAGGCTGTGAATGGGGCTCCCCTGGCTCAACCATGTCTAGGATTGCTGATTTACATCTCAGAAGGCCCAAGACCTGGTCTAGCCCTGGGGCAGGAGAAATCCCTTCCCAAGGCCCCTCTGCCCCCTCCTCAGTTCCTCCAAGTCCTTTTCAGGCATACAGGTCAGATCCCCAAACTATGTCCTCACTTCCCATGACCATAAGAAGGGGACATGGGAAAAGCCAGGTGGACCCATCTATCTCAGGAGTCCTGCAGCCGCTGTCACTCTCCCTCCTTCTCTGATGCCAGCATGTGAGCTCAATGCCCATTGCTCAGGTGGGCCTTTACATCTGAGGAAAGCCCTCAAAGTATTCTGGGAAGAGATCATGAGGACACAGGTCCTGTGGTTAAGTAGGTGGCCTCACCTTTGGGGCACTGACACAGGAACTCATTGATCTTGTCCACGCAGTGGCCATTGTGCAGACAGGGGCTGCTGGCGCACTCATCAGTGTTGACCTCACAGTACACACCCTCATAACCTGTGGGCGGAAGATGGTGAGACTACGGATAGATTTGGTAGGCCCTACAAGAGCCCCCTAGCTGAAGACTTGGGATAGAAACGAGCCTCCCCCGCCCCCATACAGCCTTAGTATGCCCACTATGGTTCATGTCTGTACACACTCTATTCACCCAACTCTGGGCACATTCTCCACTTTGTCCTGTTATCCCAGCCTCGGTTTCCCAGGTGCTGCCAACCTTGACAGAACTTGAGGCTATCCAGCTTCAACTCAGTCTCCCACTCTCTGCTCTTGGCAGCCCCAAGGTGGGAGGTGGCATAGACATACCTGGCATACATATACACTGGAACTCCCCAATTTGGTCCAGACAAGTGGCGTCATTCTGACATGGGTTGGAGACGCACTCATTGACATCAATCTCACAGCGGGGCCCCGTGTAGCCCTGCAGACACTGGCACTCAAAGGAACCCAGTGTGTTGAGGCACTTGCCTGCATGCTCACAGGGGTTGGCACCTGGTGAGGGAGGCGCAAATGAGGGCTGATCCGGCCTTCCAGCCTCCAGACCACCTGCAATGCCCCAGCCCATGCCATCAAACTGGCGGTTCTCCAGGACAGCTCACACACCCCATATGACAAGCCAGGCTGTTCCTGCTGCTTGTGGCATTGCATTTGCACCTACCCAGAGCACACTCATCCACGTCCTGGCTGCAGGCTGGTCCCGTGTACCCCGAGGGGCAAGTGCAGATGGCCTTGCCGTTGACAGGGTTGGTGTCACAGTTGGAGCCCTCGTTGCAGGGGTTGCTGATGCATGCATCGTTGAGGTGACACAGCAGGCCTAGACAGGACAGCTGTGGTGAGTGGGCACTGCTTTTTACTACCCTGGGGATCACGGGATGTTGTAGTTGGGCCATCCTCATCCAACACACTGGAAGGAATCTCTGTGACCCACTCAAGCATCCCACAATGCCTGGGTCAATGCAGGCAGTCTATCACCAGGATGGCCTCTTTGTCCAGCAGGGTCCACTGGGTCATTGCTAGAGGTGCCAAAGAGCCACAGCTTTTATTTACTTGTTTGTTTATTGCTTTCCTAAGACAGGGTCTCACATATTCCAGGCTGGACTCAAGTTTGCCACATAGCTAAAGATGACCTTGAACTTTGGATCCATGGTTCCCTGGGTGTTGGATTGACCACTACCCACAGTTTATGTGGTACCAGAATCCAGGACCCTGTGCATGCTTAGCAGGCACTTTACCAACTGAGCCACATGCCCAGCCCTGTAGCTAGCTAGTTCCTGGTGTGTGCTAACAGGGGTGTTGAGTTTCCTGAGAGATTCCTGCACTCACTCACCTGTGCGTCCATGTGGACACTCGCAGTAGAAGGAAGCCACACGGTCATGGCAGGTGGCACCCTGGAAACAGGCAGCGCTGGCACAGTCATCAATGTTCTCACTGCAGTCCTCACCAGTCCAGCCGTTGACACACACACAGTTGTAGCCACCGTGGGTATTGTGGCAGGTCCCACCATTCTGACAGGCGTTGGGCATGAGCTGACACTCGTCCACATCCTCTGTGCAGTACTGACCTGCAGGGGCCACAGCATCATGAGCCTCCCCAGCTGCCCTGGGCTATGGGGCTATAAGCCCCTCTCTCTAGGAAGTCTTTTCAGCTGACTTGTACAGCCAGCACGAGGTGCCCCAGTCTCCGGCCCATGGCTGACATCTCATGGCTGACCTGTTTTAGCATTAACCAGTGAGCCCCTTGAGGATAGCCTTGTATTCATCCCTGGTAGCTTTCCCAGAATGCTAGACTCCTGGATGCTCAGTGCCCGGGACCTGATTCTGGATAGGAGCTGCTAATGGCCCACAAGAAGCAGCAGATGTGGGGCTGTGCTGACTCCGAGTGGAGGCATAGGAGCTGCCTATGCCTCCAGTCTCCTAGGCCACCCTGGGTCTTGCAGCCTGGGCTTCCTGGCATGGAACAGAGCTCAGACCTCTCTACCACTGTTGTATTCGGTTTAGTTAGTAGAAGGCTACTCCAAACAAGCCCCATGTACATACCTGTCCACTCCGGTGGGCAGCGGCAGTTGTAGGTATTCACGCCGTCCACACAGGCACCCCCATTTTTGCAATTGTTTCCTGGACAGTCATCCACATTTTCTTCACAGTTCTGTCCAGCAAAGCCTGTGGGACAGGGGCCAGCATGTCAGCCTGACCTTAGAGGCCTGCTGAGGAGCCCCTGCTGGGCTCCAGCATCTTCAGTTTCTGGCCTGCAATGTCCAGGACAAGGCATCTATCTATCCCTCCACAGCCTCCTTGCTCCTGTGTCCATAGGTGAAAAGCTCCCCTCTAGAAAGTCACTCTGTAAGAGCTGACTAAACCAGATAGGGATCCAGGAACACAGTGTTCTAGAAGGTTCTGCCACAAAACCATTAACACTAAAAATCAGAGTTTCTGATGATTGCATACTGGGGTTGTCTACACTGAAACGGTGGGGCAGACATGAATATCTAAACCTGCTAGAGCTAAAACTGAGACTTGGGAGCACTACGTTGGAAACCAGAGTGGAGGGACCCAGGCAGGCCTGCCAACCTGTGAGCTCTTTCTCTCAGGGCACAGCCAGGGTACCTATCTTTCCCCAAAAGGCTAAGGCAGCCCATCTAGCCTGGGGCTGGGCCCCAGGGTGTGGCCTTCGGTGTGGCCTTCATAAGGGCCTCCTCAGCAGCCAGTTAGCTATTAATCTCCTCAACTCCCGCTGGTTCAATGATCAACCCAGAAAGGCGAGTCTGGCAACAGCCAAAGCTGCAGCCAGTTACTAATTAACACCCTCTCTGGGGATGCCTTTGAACCCCTCCTGCCCTTGGAGACCCACCTGTTTGGCTCCTCCTCAAAGATCCCTCTCCACCCCAGCAGCTTGCATCACAAGCTGGAGGCTTCGAAAGGCCACAATGAAAAGCAAACACTTATTTGAGTAGGGGAAGGGCCAGCTTGGAGCCTAGTGCCCTCCCAGGGGTCAGAAAGACCAGAGCGCTATCTCCCTGCCTATGAGAAGCTTTATTTTAACATAGGGCAAGGTTCCAGGCTAGGGGTGATCCTGGAGGTCCCCTGAGCAGTACAGAATGATTTCACTGAGGAAAAAGACAAGAGAGCATAGGCCCCAAGTGGAGCCTGGCCAGAGCCTCCTCTTCCTATGCAGCATCCTCCAGAGAGATGAGGATGCCTGTGATAGCAGGAGGGAGCCAGGTGCGGCACAGCAGGGAACAGCAGAGACAACTCCCAGCACTGAGTTCCGTCCTGACCTCGGTTCCCTAGATCTCCTTAGCTCATACGGCTTTCAGGGGAGCCAGTACAGAACTACTTGAGAGCTCAAATGGTGGGTATAACGGAGCCCAGACTAAGTCCTTCAACAGCAACTTGGGTAGACAATTTTTCACCTCTCCCTACTCTGAAACAGTCACCACACAGGGTAGTGAGTGGGTGTTCTGTCTTTAGGGGTGACCCAGACACAGCACATCAACCTCTGAGACCCACCAGCTACAGTAAGTGGACCCCACCCAGTCCTTTCTTTACCAGCACCCAGAGCTGACCCACCCCACCCTGCCTAAGGTGGGTTGGTGCCAGCTCCATGCACAAGTTCCTTAGACAAGGCTGCTTTCTCCCAGCCTGCATGACAGACCCACCAGTATAACCTCTCAACACACATCCTAACACCTGAGGTCTTATGTAGACACCAGGAAGGATTGGAACCCACAGCTCTGGGACCCACTGAGCATGAAGATTCTGTCCCAGCCCTCCAGAGAGCCTAGCTGGCTGGGGAGTGTATAGGCAGCTGTCTGTTACCTCCAAGCTTGCCCAATGCCTTTCAGGAAATGCATAAGCCAGTGTCTGCACGCAAAGCCTTGAGGCTGGCTCTGCAAGCTTGGGGCAGAAGGGAACTTCCCTTTTTCAGGGGGTAGGGTGGCCTTGGTGTTGCAAAGAAGAGGTGGCCTGAGGCCAACTCCAACAACCAAATCTATTCCTATTTCTTGAGCCCACTCCCCCTTCCTCTCAACTGCCTGGTATATGGCTGAGATGAGGTCTCAAAACTCTGAGTGTCCATCCTTAGAAAGGCAACAGAATGGACTAGTGCTGTGCCTTCAGGCCCTACCCCTGAAGGCTGCTACTGAGGAAGTCATGAGCAACTTGAGGTCCCTAAGGCCCTCAAGGCACTGCTATCCAATTTCCATCCCCAGAGACAGGGGAAACCCCAGGGACTGCCCATGACAGGGTGCTCCCCTGACATACAGAGACTCACACTTGGATGCCAGAGAGCTCATAAGCATCTGTAAAGGCAGGCTGGCTCCCAGCACTAAGAGGCTCAGGGTACAGACCGAGTAATTAAGTGGCCAGGGGTCAGAGGCGCTCCAGAAAGAAGGGAGCACCCAAGGGAAGGCACTCTTCTCAGCAGAAAGGCGGCTTGAGAGTTATGCACCCAGCTGTCTAGGTCTTAGCAGACAGTCCAGACAGAAGTGGACCCATGGGGCCTGAAGCATGTGGTGTCACTGAGAGGGTTACCTGGCTTCTGCATCCCTATCCTGACCTTATACTACACCGAGGGAAGCTGTTCCTGAGAAGCATGTCTGTCTGTCTGCCAGGCACCCTGCTGCTGGCCTTCTCTAAGCTTCCTTCTGGGCTCCTTCCACAAAGGAGGGACCCTCTGCAGAACACTCATAGGCTGGAGGTCAGCATATGGAGCAGGGACCTACCTGGCAGGCAGGCGCACTCGTGGGTGGTGTCTCCCGTGGGGCGGCAGGTGCCCCCACTCTGGCAGGGCGAGGGGCTGCAGGGCACGTAGGGTAGTTCACAGTGGGGACCAGTGTGTGTGGCGCGGCAGGCACAGCGATAGGAGCCGATCTCATTGTGGCAGGTGCCTCCGTGGCGGCACAGCCCAGGATTCTGGCTGCACTCGTTAACATCTTGCCTGCAGGTGGGGCCATGGAAGCCCGGTGGGCAGTGACAGATGTATGAAGACTCAAAGGGCAGGCATTGGCCGCCATTGGCACAGGGATTGGAGGCACACGGATCGGCCTGCTGACATGACTTTCCTGGAGGTGGGGTGGGAGAGGCAAAAGGGTCAGCTGTACCCGGGGCGTATGCCCATGGCAGATTTGGACATTATGGAGGCACCAATCGGGAATAGGCCTAAGGTGTTATCTTTATGATTTGTAGTACTGATGCAAAATGTGGCCATCTTTCTGCATGCAGAGGACTGTGAGTCACAAGGGATTAGGTGACTGCCCAAGGTCAGAGACAGCAGTGGGAATGGAACCTACATGTCTCCTGGACCCCACAGGTGTAAGTGATACCAGCTTAAGGCATCCTGACAGGGGGAGGGGGAGATAAGGGTTTCATGAGGACCCCCACTTTGCTCACAGAAATTGTGAGGGTTTGGGGTCCTGGAATAGAGCAGTCAAAAATCAGATAGTTCAGGGCTAGAAAAGACCAGAGTTCCTGAGGAACGCCAAGATTTTCCTGGATCTCAGCTTAACTCTGAGCCAGGAGCAATTCTGATGTGCCAGAGTATCACAAGTAAACATGGGCACACCTGGGCCCAAGGGTCCCAGCTATGAAGTTCACAGTCTTCCTACAGCCCTTACCTGACCACCCCGGGGGGCAGCGGCACTTGTATTCTGTGAGGGTGAGCAGGTCACAGGTACCCCCGTTGCGGCAGGGGTTGGCCAGGCAGGCATTGTCCAGAGGTGTCAGGCAAAGGGGCCCAGAGAAACCCAAGGGGCAGCTGCAGGAATAATCCACGGTGCCACCACGGTCCACAATGTGGCATGTTCCAGCATTCTTACAGGGTGTGCTGAGGCATGGATTGGGATCCTGGCATCGTTGGCCCACAAAGGCCCCACTGCAGCTGTTGACAGACATGTAGGGCAGTTAGTTCCCTCATTTCTGTCACGGCCACCACTACTCCCGCCCGGGGCAGCAGGTGCAAGTGTAATCAGGCTGTAGAACAGAAGTACCGCGGCTGCCTGGTAGGCAGAGGTTCCCGGGATGATGAAACCTCTGGAGCACACACCAGCGCCATGGAGGCACTCACTTTAAAGTGGTTACTTTCACATACTAAGTGAAGTTTACCTCAATAAAAATAGTAATGACAGTTAATTGGGGCCAGGCTAGAGACAAGACCAGCTTGAATTTCAAGCCAGGCAGATTTCAAACCTGCGTCTATATTTGCAGTGAGCCATGGAAAAAGGGCCCCTGTGGGCCCAGCAGAGGCCCGGGTGTTGAGGGGACGACTCTCTGAAACTCTCATTGGGAGGCTGATCAGCTTTTCTCTCCCAGCTCTGTCATGAATATGCATCATTTGAGTAATAAAAGAGTTCACGGTTCCTTCAAACATCAATAGCACAGTAAACGCGGGAAGCAGAGCAGACTGGAGCTTGTATGTGCTTTCTTTCTATTCAGTTCCTGCCCTGTAGCAAGGGGACTATGCCAGGATGCAGGCTGGTGCCTACTCTCTACAACTCAGCTCCCAGACACAGGTTCCTCATATCATAACCCCAACAGTAATGGTACCGCTCTCGGGGGACAAATTAAACTTCCAGTCACAAGCTCTCTGTATGATACGCCAGCAACATCAGCACCGTCCTCTGAGGGCATGCTGCAGTTAAGGTTAGTCCTCCTTGGCTCTTTGTGGACACACTGGTGGGCCTACCCCACTCCAGACAGGTAGGGGTTCCTCTCTCCAGGCTTACACTCACTGGTTCGCTGCAGGGACAAGCTCAAGGTCCACCACTGCCTGAGACACAGTAGCCTCCTCAGCCACCTGCCTGCCTAGCTCCCAGAGCTGGGTCATAAATCCCGACCCCACTCCTGACCCACCTTCTGGCCCCACATTCCCAGAGAAGGCTCTGGGAGCCGCCAAGCCTAGCTCTTCCCAGAGGCAAAGGCTCTGAGGCAGAACGTGCTGACCAACAGAGCAGCCCATGGCAGGGTCACAGCCAGGTGCTAGGTGGACAGGGCCTCTGTCAACAGCCATCATGCTTTCCAGAGCCTGCCCAATGGCATAGAGACTGCCCCTTGATCCCCAAGCACCCAAAGCTATGGCTGCAACCCCAATCCCCCTCTCCAATGCCAGCCTGTTAGCCCTCCAGTTAACTGCTATTTATAACCAAACCGGTGTGAGGGTGGCCCCAGGAGAGGCCTCCCCACTAAGAGCTGTTGGAGGCAGCTTGGGGGCTGGGGTCAGGTATCTCAGCAGAAGTACTGGGAGGCATCTGTCCTCTCTTCAGCCTCTTTCATCTGTGTCTATAGTTTGGGCATGGAAGACACAAAATGGCCACTCTGGTGACCATCTGTTGCCAGAAGCCAAAAGTCTCAAGCCAACTGGCTTAAAGAAAACAAATCACACCCCGCCCCCAGGGAGTTAACTCAAGCCTGTGCAATGGTTCCTGCCCAGCTTGGGAGGTGTGTGTGTGTTGTGTGTGTAGGTGGGGGCACAGCACGGGACATCTGGCTCCTCCCGCATGCAGTACCTCTGGAGAGCGCCTCCCTACCAGTGCGGCCAGCTACTGAGAGCCAGGAAGCAGACATTGCCTTCCCTGCTCACGGATCCAGTTACTAGCCTGCTGGAGAGGATGCTGGGAGCCGGGGATCTGCAGGCTGAAGCTGGCCCCTAGAAGCAGCCCTCCTCTCTGGATCAATGCCCCTTTGTCGGGCAGGGTTGGCCTCGGCCCACTTGGAGAGAAGGTTTCCCCCCCACCCCCCACCCCCAGCCATTGGTGAAGTCATGGGGGAGGGGTGTTGAGGGACAGAGGGAGCTTCATCTTCAAAGCTAAGTGGAGCTGCCATCCACCCATTCCTGCGGACTAGGGGAGTGAGGGAGCTCTAGGCCAGCGGGACTAAGGCTCCAAAAGGCGGGAGGATTTCCCCAGCTGGGAAAGATGGGGCAAGCCCAATGCCATGCTCTCTAGCCCTTAAGCAATGCCCTTCTAAGTTTCTTAAGGAAAAGACACTGAAAGTAGCCAAAGGCCCCAACCTGCTCACACTCTTCTTCCTCTCCAGCCATGGCTGTGTTCCCTAAAGCACAATGAGGAGACTGGGGAACCTGCCTAGATGTGATACACATTTGCCAGTGTGGCTGTGTTCTGTTAGACCAGCAAGAGGGAAAACATGGCCAATAAATCAGGCGTTGGCAACATGGACAAAGGGCAGCAGGGAGCAGGTGCATCTGTGGAGGGGACAGCTGCTCTTGCTGGGCGCAGCCAGACGCCAACCCCAGCGGGTGGGGCAGGAGCTGGGAAGCCTGTGGCCAGGGAAGTTCCCCCGTGGGGGAATGTGGTAGCTGAGAAGGCCCATTGTCCACCCCACAGCCACCCTGAGCCTTGGGGACACCATAGTGCAGGCATGTTGCCTAGTTGGGCCTACCTCCATGGGTAAGGCCACCATCCAACACCGGCATACCACAGCTGGGCCAGCTGGATGGGACCATGATGCCAAGTGGCAGGGTCTAAGTCAGGGGCAGTAGGGGTAGGAGTGGGGGTGGCTCGAAGGTCCTTCTCTTCTGTTTGTGGCCTACTTGTCTGGTCCCTATGCCACCCAGTCACATCCCTCACAGCATTCCGATGTCCCTAAGAAGGTAGAAGGGGACTCTGAGGCCACAGCTAGACTACAGCTGTGGCCACAATCCCTTGCTGCTATATCCCCAGCATAAACGGCCATTTGGTCCTCAACACTGGCCAGTGGATGTGAGCAACAAAGAGACACCTAAGCCCCACATGGGAGGCTGTATCCAACAGCTTCACTCACTGGGGAGTCCCTGAGCACCAGACCAGAGCCTCCCTGAGTGACCCAGGATGCCCTCTGCTTCCCCTGAGTCACCTCCTGGTTGGGTAGCAGAAAGACCCTTCCAGGACTGAAAGGTCCTCAGGACAGGAGCAACTGCCTGTGCTCTGCAATGCTCTACCCCTGCCACTCAGGGCCTCAGCAGTGGGAACCCAGCCATGGCAGCTGTGCCCTCTCCTTACTTACTTCTTAGGGCTCCTAAGGGCACCTACTTCTTTACTCTGCCTCTTCTACACGACATACTACATGGGCTGGAGTGTGACCTGCCCCACTGTGGGCAGGTGAGTAGCAGGCAGGCTGGGGCCTGGGAAGGGGGTGGGCTTCCGCAGATGCAGAGGAGTACCAATGGCCCCTGAGCCTGTCGTCCCACCACTGACGCGGCACTCTGCTGGCGGCTTCAGTGTTTCCACTGCGCTGCCTCCCGCCTCCCAGCAGCGCTGCTCCATAGAAATGTGACTCCCCAAAGCATCCGGAGGCAGATGTTGCTGTGGCCTCTCACCCGGGACTAATTCTAAATTGTGCTGTTTTCCTTTCCAAACTACATGGCCATCTGCCGCCCCCAGGGGACAGATGACAGCTCCCTCCACCCCAAGAACAGGAGGGGCAGAGGGACTGTGGTGGGAACTCCTTAGCTCCTCCTGCCCTTGATGGTCAAGCAGGCTGAGGAAAGAGGTAGAGGGTAGCTGAGATGGCTGGGGGGTGGGAGGTATCAACAGAGGAGGCCCTTCACTGGCTTCCCAAAACCCAGTGACCAGAGGAACTGTGGGGTGAGAGAAAGCACTTCCAGAAGGGCATAGGGTTTCTGAGACCCTCCCAGATCAGCTGATACACATCAGATGGAACACACAGTTTGGCCTCACTATCGAAAGAGAGCTATGTGGTGGTGGTGGCTGAACAGGGCCCTGCAGCAGGCACCAGCAGATTCAAAATGCTGAGGGACTCTCACTCTGAGCATGGCTAGGTTTGATTCACAAAGGTACAGTCCTGTCCCTCAAGGAACACATTCATTGCACAGGTAAGAGCACCTGAGAACTGAAAGGCAGCACAGGCACCTGTCTGAGAACCAAGCCTCCTACTTATTCTTTTCTGGGGCTAGGGGCCTGTACCAAGGCATCTGACCCCCTGGGGCCCAGAGTACACAGCAGATCTATGATCCAAAGTACTCCTGTGGACACTGATGACCCATGCCTGGCCTTTCTCAAGCATCACTTCACTGGCATCCCTGTCCAAGGCTCAGTACATTACTGCATCCCTCAGGACCCCGCACCCTTGTGAGTATCTGGCACTGGGTGAGTGGTGGAAGGAGCTCCTGTCTTCCTTCGTCTTTTCTACGTGCGTCTAGGGCCACCTAAGTATAACTGAGGCCCTTGTTCTGCAAGTTCCCACTCAACAAATGGTGACCATGCTCTTGTATCACCCCAGGGATGATTCAGTGTAGATCCCTCTCCCAGCTTGACTTGTTCAGTCCTGCTAAAACATAGTAAGGCTGGCTGCCTGCCACCACCCGACCTTCCCACAATGGGTCCAAAACCAGGGCCATCTCTCAAACAGCCTGCTTTTCACAGGGTCAACAATCCCAGCCCCATCCTTGGCAGAGGTTTCTGGGGGTCAGGAAAGAGATTCTAGGACCTCAGCCCTTCCCTGCGAAGAGGCCAGTCCACCCCCACCCCCACCCCCGAATCCCAGTGTGGAAGGAAGGTGCTCACAGCAGGCTGAGCAGTGGCTTAGACCTCCCGCCTCCCTGGTATTCTTCCTGGTTCAGAAGCATTTTATTCAAAGTCCAAAAGATGGGAGACCCCTACAGACCAGAGCCCCATTCCTTCATCTTCCCCACAGACCTCAGCGAAATGAGCATTCGAGATCCTAGTTAAATGCTTGTCTGAAGATTTTTAGAATATGTGGTTGGGAACAGCACCCTTCAACCTCATGGTCTTTATAGCCCCTAACCCTCCTTCCTTTCCCATCTTGGCTGGATGAGGTACACAAGCACGTGGGTGCCCATGTAGCGCAGGACGCTGCTAGCGTTGCTCCCAATGCGAACAGCAACACTGCTGCTACTCACAGCCGGCATCTGTGGCTCCCCCTGTCCCAGCAGGGGTGGCAGGCAGGAGCTGTGGTCTCCTCCCAGAGTCTGAAGCCTTAGAAGCCCCGGCACTCACTGGCTTCCACAGACACATGAAGGTGAGAAGACAGACAGCAAGGCATCCTGCACCAAATATCAGCTGCAGAAGGATGGTAGCGGACCGAGCAGGAAAGTGGGTCATACCTAGCGCAGCCTGTCTGCAGGTGGCTACAGGTGCCAGCCAGGAATGAAGCCAGGGTCTCTGCTTTCCAGCTCAAAGAGCCACTCCCAGCACACTCAGCTCTTTTGTCCTCAAATCTTGCCCCCCCCCCCAGTTGCATCCTTGGGTGGTTTAAAATATGCTAGAAAAGGAAGCTCAGGAAAAGCACCCACTTCCTGGCCTGGCTCAGGGAAGCCCTTTGTGTGGGAGACAGTTGAGGTCGGAACCTGCCCTCCAGGGAAGCCACCTTTCCCACTAAGTGAAAACAATGCCCGGCTGCTGCCTGAGAAGGCCTCTCTGAGGGAACCAAAAACCTCGGGGGGGGGGCATTAAACAATTTCCTGGAGTTGGGTTGTGGGAAGTGGTGACCCATGGGAGCAGGAGTGGGAGGTCCCACCCACCCTGCCTCTTCCACCATTGGTGAAAGCACCACCCAGCAAACTGGGGTCACTAGGAAGCAGAGGTCACTACTGGGGTGTGAAAAACACCTGCTTAAAACACCTCCTTAAAAGCACCTCCTGCCTCCACTGGGGACAGTTTCCTGCTCAATCTTCCCAAAACAAGAGAGCCCCAAGTTGCAAACAGGCTAGGAATGTGTCTTCCTTTGGCACTCCATAAGGCTTGCCAGCTGCTGTGAGTGGTCCTGGCAATACAAACCTCTGTGTGTGCAGCAGAGCCAAGGGAGGTGAGGGATGGACAACTGCAGGCCTCTCTGGCCTGTGCAGGTGGGGCTCCGCCCCCACCTGCAGCTGCTCAGAGTAAGCAAAGAGGGAGGGGCTTCACCCAGAGGGACGTGAAGCCAGACCCTACACTGAGATCCATGCCAAAGCCAAAAGCAGTATGGCACCTGTCCCTTCTCCGATTCCCCAAGTAAATGTGAAGATGGTGAAAGGCAGCCCAGAGGCTGCTCTGTTCCCTCCCCCTTCCCCCAACAGGTAAAAACAAAAAACCACCCCCTCCTGGCTAAACTAGTTCTTGGCTGCCAGAAGCTTCACCTCACTAGACCCTTACTATAGTCCTGGAGATGAGCTGGCCCATTTTACAGATAGGAAGACAGAGGCTTAGCAGGTTCTGCACACACATCCCAGATTCTGTAGTGCTAGTGCTTAATTCCTGTCGTCCATGGTGGACCAGGCTTGGTTCAAAGGGCAGTGCCAGGCAGGGCAGAGTAGCAGAGAGGCTTCCTGGGAAAGTGAGAGGTGCCCCTGGATCCCAAACAGCCTCATCCCTTTGATCACCTGATCTCCCAGCAAGAAAGGACAAAGCGCACAATGGAGAAGTTTGGCTGAAAAAAAACTCCTGGGAAGGGGGCAGGGTTCTCAGTGAGGGAGCCAGGAACTGGGAAGCCCCTGCCACTGCAAGGAAAAGGTCAACACTCCCAGCTTCTCCAAACTGGCCCCTTCTCCTCAGGGCCCTCCTAGCAGAAGGGTCACCTGATACCATGCCTGTGGCCGTCCTTCCCAACTGTGGGCACCACCCCAAGAGCCATCCTTCCCAACAGTGGTGGTGCC
Source organism: Pachyuromys duprasi (assembly GCA_028658305.1). Classification (NCBI taxonomy): domain Eukaryota; kingdom Metazoa; phylum Chordata; class Mammalia; order Rodentia; family Muridae; genus Pachyuromys; species Pachyuromys duprasi. The sequence goes on along the minus strand of CM053752.1, from coordinate 111,205,298 downwards.
TGTGTCCAGCTACCCATTGGGGCAGAGCCACTGGCTGCTGGGCAGACAAAGCAAGACAGATCTTGGCTGCATTCTTCCAAGGGCTCCCAGGAAACCTGCCTTCAGTGAATCCTTCGGATGACTGGCTGAAGTGTAGACTGCAGCTTTGGTGGGGTGCCCAGAGGTCGACCCCACCCCTCAAAACTCAGTAGCCCCCACCCCAGTCAAATGTTTTCTAACAAGGAAGAACTCCCCTACTGGGGAGGCCTCCAGACCCCAGCAGATAGCTAAGGCCCCATCTCAATCCTGGTCACAAAAAGTGTCACAGTATACTGGCCATCCGTGAGAAACTCTAGCTCAACCTCAAGGAAGTCTAGAAGACAGTCTAGCCAGTTGAGTGTACCCTGCTATCTGGTCCAGGGAAGAGGGGGCCCTCTAGGGAGAGATCTATATGGGACTCAGGGTGTCCCAAGCTAGCTGGTCTAGGGCAAGCTTTGGGCTTTCGGGTCTTGAACCCTCTGTCCCTGTGGACACTGATGTCCCATGCCTGGCCTTTCTCAAGCATCACTTCACTGGCATCCCTGTGACCTCCCTGTGGCCTTTGCTGGGACTGGGTAAAATGAAAAGGACATGACCCATCAGGTCAGAGCTGTCCAAGGTCAACCAGGCCCTTTCTGCAGCCTCACAGAACACACGGGGATCTCAAGGTGAGACCCCAAGAGCAAACAAAGCCCATATACCAGCAGCAAGGCCAGCCAGCACCTTTAGCCACAGTGGGTCCACAGGATCCTCCCAAGGAGATCACTCGCCCCAAGGAGATGGGTCTTGTCACATAAAGAGGAAGTATGAGATGGTAGTTGCAGCACCCAGATCCCCCCCACCCCAGGGAGAAAACGTCCTTGATCTGAGCTTTGACCAGGCACAATCTAATGGAATAGGGTGCTTGAAGGGGATGTTTGGCTCAAAGGCCAAACCCAGAGTACATGGGGAGAGGGGGGCATCCAGACTGCACTGTGGGCTCTGAAAATTCTAAGCCAGGCCTTAGAAACCTGGGGCTACCCACCTAGGCCCAGGCCTGCCTGGGTCCATCTGGCCAGACTGCCCAGCTTATCCCAGCTGCCACATACTGGGCCAGACTCTGGACCATGGAGATAGGATGCAGCCATGGCCTGACCTGTCATACCACAGTCCCCAAGGCATTGCCCCACCTGGTTTCCACTGTCAGGCTCAAAGACAGAGTTGAGGTCACCCTCGTCTGATCCCTAGAAGAGGAAGTAAGAAAGGAAAGCCCCACCTCACAGGACCAACCACTAGTAGCCACGGTCAACCAGGACCAGACAAGAAACACAGGGCCAAGCATACAGGCAGCATCTGCCCCTACTCCAGCCACTTCAGGCAAGCACACACACTGGAAGCCCTGCTTTCGCCCAAACCTCTCATTTCCAGTAACTGTGCTGTTTCCGCTCACTAAGAACTGCCACTGACAGGAAATGGTGGGAGGCAGGTCCCTAAGCCGAGGCTGAGCTGCTGCCATTCAGACCTGAGTGATCTTTCCAACTTTTACCACCCACAATTCCTCCTCATGCAGAGCAATGGCCCTGGGAGCCTAGAGAGGGCACGTTGAGATCCCAGTGCGAGCTGCCTCCTCCCAGGTCTCTCAGTGATCTGGTATACAGGAGGGAACACTGCACACCAAGACCTTCACCTCCAAGTGTGCTTTTAAAGTAAGGATGCTGGGCACTGGCTCTGTCAGTGAAGTGTCTGCTGAGCAAGCATGAGAAGCTACAGGCAATCCTCAGCACCCACATAAGCCAGGAATGGTGGCGCACAGTTGTAATCCTAGCACTGGGGAGGGAGAGGCAAGAGGGTCGTTGAGACTTGCTGGCCAGCCAATCTATCTGAATTCGTGGGCTCCCGGTTCTGTGAGTGACCCTTTTAATAAAAAACAAGATGGTGCGCAATAGAGGACACCCAATGTTGACCTCTGGCCTCCATACACACGTCAATACACAAACACACAAAATATTGACTAAACAGGCAAAGTACCTGCTGTACAAGCATAGGGACCTAAGTTCAAATCCCCAGAGCCCAAGTAGAAATCTGGGCGAGAAGATAGGATAATTGATGAGCTTCAGGTTCAGTGCAAGCCCTGTCACAAAAAAAATGAAGGTAGAGCATGGTGGGATACAGAAAGCCACCGTCAACCTTGCTTCCTCCCCTTCCCATGCACCCTTCACACACACCCACGTGCGCACACGCACATGAGCTGTTACGCACACACACACCCACAAACACACCCACAGGCACACATACATACACCCGTTCAAACACATATTCCCCTTCCACACATAAACGCAGACACACACTGGTGCGAACACACACACATACACACATGCACACATACACACACTTCTAGGTCGTGGGAAAACCTGCTCCAGGGAGCAGGCTGCCGCCCAGCGTTCTTCCTGAACTTGATTAAACACAGATGTTTCTCTAGGAAAGCCAGTGGCCTCCATTCGGCCTGCGGCTCCCTGGTCTCCCTGTGGCTGGGCTGTGATTCATACAGGGTGACCCACATGTGGTATTAAGGCAGGAGGCCTAGAGCCAAGTTACAGGCCTAGTGCCTGAATATTATCTTGAAAGGACAATCGTTTGGCCCCTGCTCAAGTCTAAGACTCTCAAGTCCACATCTCAAGATCCTCAGCTGGCTGCCCAGGACAGCGCTGCTCACACAAGACTGAGCTGCCTCCCCAGGCCTGTGTTGGAGCTTGGGTCAGGCTGGCCTCTGTCACTACCTGTGGTAGAATTTGTTCAGCAAATTAGCAGTTTCGACAGATGACAAGGGGCTCATTTACCTAATTCAGAAGAACAGCACTTTAAGCACTTTGGTTGCACCAGGACACCCAGGCAGGTGATAGGATAAGCCAACAGAAGCCCAATGACAACTCCTCTTATCTGCCCTAACAACAGGGCAAGGCTGGAACCAGCATTTGGCTTTGTTCCACAATTGGTGACAATCATTACTACCTGTGGCTCAGAAGTGGGTGTAACCTAGAGCATCAGCCCAGCTAATTCACTCCCGAGTGTCAATGGCAGGTGAACAGGGAAAATGAGGGGAGAGTAGGGTGGGCCTGGTAGCCAGAGCATTTCTGTCCAGGGAGCTGCAACAAAGGCACAGTTGAGAGGTGAGGTCCTTGGGGAAGGTGCTAGTCCTGCAGGCCTCAGGGACACTGAGAAAGCAGCCCCCAAATGCCAAGTCCAACCAGTTAACCCTAGGCTCTCACCGGGGACAGCTGTGTTGGGTAGGAAGACATTTCTACAGGAGATATTACATCCCTCTGAGCACCAGAGGCAGCTGAGGGGTAGTCTGCACATCTAAGGTGAGGGCTTTCCTCTCACAGCCAGTGCCTATGTGCAGACTGGCAGGCCTGCTCAAAGATCCCAGTCTGAGGAGAGAAAACCACAGTACAAGCCAATGGAAGGCAGGGCAGGCCAAAGCTCCCCTCCCTACTGCCCCTACACACATTGCCCCTGCTGGCTAAGGCCCCCTGCCTGTAGACCCATCCAGGCTACTGTAGATGCCACCCTATGGGGCTCTCACCCCAAGCTATGGAAAGCCTAAGGCACTCAGACACAGGGTTCCCCAAGCTTTACCCTTTAGACTAAGCTGAGCTCAGCAGCACACCTTCTCTAGTTTCCCATCTCGTCACTGCTGGGTACCTTGGTAGGGTGGCTGCCTTGCCTGAACAGACCCTAGGCTCCAGGGTATAGTACACACTCAGCAAAAACCCTCTATTGCCCTGTACTGGTCCCCAGACTCCACTAGCTCTTCCTTCAGGCTGTAAAAGGCCAAGAGGTTAGATGGCCACTGGAAGGTAAGCTGAGGACGGCTGTGAATCTGCCATGAGCACTGGGCCATGTGGGGCCTTGGGCACACTAGGCCATTATCATCGACTCATGTGGGAGCCTGATATAGGCCTCACATAAGGAGTCCTACAGTCCCAGGTAGCAGCACAGGCCCAGAGATGTACATTCTGGCCCCTTGAGGCTGTTGTCAGGACTCAGAACAGGGCTCATCCTGATGGTGCCAGAAGCTGGAATCAATCCTAGCAGAGCCGGCACCCATGGTGGCACAGAGAGACCTTGACTGACACCATCCATGCTCAGAAAGTGGCATTCAATAGCCACAGACTGGGTAGCTTCGTTCACAGGAAATAGAATAGCAAAGGCTCAGGGGCAGAGGGTGGAGGCTCAGTGGGCACCAGGGAGGGGAGGGGTCTGGCAAGCAGCTGCCTTTGGGGGTCATTAAGAGTCTGGAACTGGAAAGGTGTGCTGATTGTGAAATCCATGCCTCTGCTAAGCATGCTGTACTGTACAGTTTCCATGGCTCAAATGGCATATTACAAAATGTGTAACCTACCACCCCAAAGCCCCATCTCCCGAATCAGTCTTCCGAATCCTGGATTCTGAGACAGCTAGAGAGGGTGGGGTGAGGACACAGAAAGACATCCACTGCCCTCCCACCATGCCAATCACTCCTTTCTCTAGCAGGGGTGTCCCCAGCCTGAGGCCAAAATATGCCCCAACTCGCAGAACTGGCCCTGCCACATGGCTACTCTTCCGCCCTTGGTGCCACTGCCGCCTGCAAGAGCTGCTGCTCTTACACCTGGAGGTTATCATGAGTCCAGCCTAGACGCAGTGTAAAGTAGGTTCTGGCGCCCTCTCATGCACCGGGGGTAAACTGAGACTGGAGTACAGCTCACCACAACCAGCTGGTCTGTGTCTTCCAGCCAGCAGGTGCCAGGGTGTGCCCTGCCTGGGAAACAAGGGGGATCAGACAGGTCCCGACCCAGTCACAACGATGCCCTGAAGCCAGCCGCTCATTAAAGTTAGTGATGATTCCCCCTCAGCCTCTGGGAAAGGTCTGGAAAGTTCTGGATACGCCTGCACATGAAGGTGAAAGCTGATGCAAGCTGACCTTAGGTTCCCTGCCCCCAGCCTCTTCACCCTTAGCCTCAGCTTTTCCCATCTATAAACTGGAGATGAAACAAGCAGGGTGGGCCAAGCCCTCTGGGAAAACCCAGCCCACTGGCACCAAGTTTGCAGGGCTGATCACCACTGCTCCAGCCCTGTGAGTGTTGCTGCCTTTACGTTTTTGAGGAAAGCAACGTGGACTCCACTCGACTGCAAAGCCACATCCTCTCACTATTTATAGATGACACATGAGGCACATCCCTCCCCACACAAGAGAGCCCAACCCCTCAGCCTGGCCTGCCACTGCCCTATGGGTCCTGTCTGACCACGATGTCTGTTAGCCCACCACAGAGGCCATGAGTAAAAACCAGAGCCATCTTCTACCCTGGTGGAGCCATGAAACTTTGTGGGGACCCCTCTACTACCATCCTGCTTCTGGGGATCCCAGCAGCCAGCCCTGGTTATCTACATCCTGCTCAGCTCCTCGAAACAGGGCTCTTCTGTCTACCCCACCCCACCCTCTTCCTGCTGAGGTCACAGCTTGCTTTCTGTCTCTCTCCTTTAGCATTATTATTATTCCTTCAATGGAAAAACTGTTGGCTGCTTGCCAGAGGCAGGGCTGCCCACAGAGACACTTTCCTTCATGGAACACCCCACCTCTACCCAGGTGTTCCAGTACCTGGACATCTCCTCACAGGTTCCATGACAACTGAAGTTGTGAGACTATTTTTCACCTGTTTTTCTAACCTCATGTCCTTGAAGGCCAGGCATGGCACTACACAGACAGGCAGGCCTAGGGCAGCCTTGGCTCTCCTACTGGGGAGGATGGGACCAACCCAAGATGGTATGTGACTCAATGGAACAGTAGCAGGGCCAGATGACGGAAGACATATAACATTCTGTTGGGTCCCTCCTCAGCCCACCAATCACTTCCGGCCTCACCCCTGTTTCCTCACTGAGCAGGCGGGAAGTGATGGGCCAGGGACATGGCTGTATCACATACTCTGGAGGGAAGGAGGAAACGGCACCAGCTGAAACTCTCCACAACCAGCATGACTGACTTCTTACCCCGTGCCTGATCCTGGCTGATCTGCTGAGAGCCCTGTCAGGGCCGTGGTGGGGCAGGCCCACCTGCTATGTGTCACATACATGCTGGATGACTCTCTCACTTCTGTGTGGTCCTGCCCCTCTTCTGGGCTATACCTGGAATGGAACTCAGTAAAGCAACACAGTAGTTGCTTTCAGAGGATAAAGGCACTTACTTACTGTACAAGCCTGACTACCTGATTTCAATTCCCAGATCTCACAGTAGAAGGAGAAAACTGCCTCATAAAAGTTGTCCTCTCTGACTTCCATACATATGCCTGCTGAGAGCACACAGACACAGAAAGTCCAAAAAAGGAAACTGAAAGAGCTGTCAGCTGCAGCCATGGCCCAGGCCAGAATCCTCAGAACTAGCCAGCTTGTTCCTAAACAGTAACCCAAGCACACCCACCAGATAGCACGTTTGGGAATTAATTCATTACCCAACTTAATATGAGAGAAGGAGGCCCTTGAAACCAGCCCGCCCCATGAGCTCACCAGGAGAGTCTGAAAAGGATACAGATGTTCAAGGAAAGGTGGATCTTGTTTTAAAATAGGCAGTTTCCACTGGGCAGAGGCAGCATCTACTATTCACAGCTCTTACCCAATCCTTATGCACCACCAAGATCCTGATTCTGCCCTGATTTAAAGATGGTGAAGCTAAGGTAAGACCTCAAACTTAGGGTGTCCCAAGATTAGCTACCAATAGCCTCAGTTTCTCTGGGCATAGGTCACCTGATTTCTAAATGCATTTAGAATACACGGCCTCATCCCAGTAAAGTTGGCCTCAGTCCCCCTCAGCTCAGAGCCTGCAGCCCCTTATAAGCCTTTTGATCAGTGAATTCATGTTTACCCAAGTGTATAGGTCCTTCCAGCACTTCAAATGACAGCTCTTTTCCAGCATTCCCCTTCAGCACACACTGGGCCCACAAGGAAGCCACAGTGAGCCCCAAACCTTCCTTCAAAGGGCCTCTGATATCCCACAGCACATACCTGCTGTCCAGACTGTGCTGTCTCTACATGGTGCAAAACCAAGCCTTTCCCACATGATCACTGGCTAGCTAGACCTCAGTGGTACTAGACCTTACAAGAAGGCCCTTGACAAAAGGATCCACTTTGCAATCCTGAGCCCTGAAACTCCCAGCCCATCAGCTTCTGGGGCAGGTTCTCTGTTTAGGTAGAAGAGATAATTCACAAGGTATTAACTTGCTGTCCTTTGATCCATGCTTCCCAGGCCCCTCTCAGAGTAGGAAGTACTAGAAGCCAAAATCCATAGCTACGTATGACAGAAGTCTACAGGCTCCAAGCTTGCCCTTGAGGTTCCCTTGAGGGAAAGGGGAGCTTCTTCTCCACAGCCAGCAGAGGTGGATCCCTCTGGGTGTGCTCTGACCAACTCTGGGGTAGGCCTCCTGAGGACATCTGAAGAAGTGGACAGGAGTGGGAATGGAGACAGCAGCATGGAACAGGGTGACCTGGGGCCCTCCATGGGCTGGCTGGAAAGCCCACCAAACTGCACAGTGAGTGCTCACAGACCTGTGCTCACCACAAGCCAGGCCTGGCTGCAGCCTTGGCCTCCAGCTCTGCTGACCAGACGTGAGCATATCTATTTCATCTCACTGGACTTACGGACTGAGCACAATGGGGCCTCTGTGGAACTCTGAGCCAAACTGAAGCAAGTTTTCTGCCAAGTAGGAAGGGCCTTAGGATCCAGTGCAACACTGAAGGCCTGGCACCAAGATCCTTTCGGGGGCCTGGCTTGTACTGCAAGGGATTTGCAAGCAGCTTCCCCAAGTTTGGGAGGTGGGAAAGAATGCACAGCACCATTTGGGTCTTTGGCTAGAAAGGTCTTTATACAGACACTAAGACATAAGTTATTGGTGGGACTGCAGCAAGCTGAATGCACCACATGCACAGCTCTACCAGGTAGGGAGGGCAGCACCAGTGATTGGCAGGTAGCAGTCTAGGCCATGCCCACCCCCTGGTGGGGCCGAGAAGAAACAACTCCCCACCTTCCCCAGTCAGGCAGGACCCCTCCAAGTGCTGGGCAGAAGCCTTTCAGCCCTGCCCTGCGAGTAAGGCCAGCAGAGTAAGGAACACAGTGGAGAGGGAAGGGGGTTGTGCATTCTGGGAAGCCACGCATAATTAATCACACAGCATTAATCGCCTCCCAACAATAGCTTCTACCCTTCTACCGAATCCCAGCTGGCGGCCTCTGAATGGAAGGAAATAAGATTTAGGGCATCAAGCGTCCGTGAGGCTTCTGCGAGGGGGAGAAAAGGGCCCCCCAAAAAGGAGAAAAAAAGTAGTGTGCATTCATTAGTGTCTGACAGGCACAATCGGCTTTGTCCAATAAACTGCTCACAGACCTGCTTAATTGGCTTCAGTACGGGGCGGGCCAGTCAGGGAGGTGGGGCTGCAGCTCACAGGCTGGGTACGGAGGCAGCAGCACCCGTTGTCAAGGGGATGGGCCCTTCAGCAGTTGGAATGAGGGCGAGCCATGCAGGCGGGAGCCCTTTCTGTCTGCAGCCTCCAGGGGAGGCCCCAGCCTCCAGCACTTTGCTAGTCTCAGGGAGGAGCTCAAGTTGAAGGGCACTAGCCCTAGGCCCAGTGGAGACATCCCCTGGCTGGTTAATCCTTGCAAGCTACCAGACAAGGATCCTTCCCAAAAGGATTTCCTAGTATGGAGCAGACCTTCCCATAGCCCAAGTCACGCCCATTTCACAGCTGAGGACTTGAGGCTGAGGACCTCTGGGGTAGAGTGGAAAGGTGACTGCAGCTGCCCAGACAGAGACCAGACCCCAGCACCCACCTACACCTACCCCCAGGCAGTAGGGCCAACAAGGACCGTTCCCACTTCCCCCAACCTCACCTTAAACCCAAGGAGCAAGGAAAGGTGCATCTTGTTTTAAAATAGGCAGTTTCCACTGGGCAGAGGCAGGCAGATCTCTTGAGTTCAAGGTCTGTGTAGTGATTTGGAGGACAGCCAGAACTATTTAACAAGACCCCTGTCTCAAAAACAAAACACAAAACAAAGCAAAACTCCCCAACCAGAAAACAGACAAACAAACAACGGGCACTCTCCTGGCAGTGCTCTCCTGCCCAGAAAGAGGGTTCCCAGGTGCTGGGCTGGGCTGGGGTGTATGAGGGCTCAGACTCTCAGTAAGTGCTCCAGATTGTCCATTATCAAAAACAACTCTTTCCCAAGCATTTTAAATAAGAATTAGGGTACCATGGATTCCCAGGAGCCTGAGGGGCCCACGAAGGAGTGTGCCAACCTCCAGGGGCCAGAGCAGCTCCACACGCGGCATAATTGCTGGTGATTAAGTAATTGCCAGACTTTGTCCAATAAAAGTCAGCACGTGACTGCACTCAGCCTCTGGGCTGTCTTCAGAAGACAATGGCCCAGTGTTCTGTCCCCAGAAGGCAGGGGGCTCTGCTCTGACAAAAGCAACAGGTCCCCTTGGGGGGGTGGTACTCACACACAGGCTTCAGTGCCGTTGGTCACTTCGCACCTCCCTCCATTCAGGCAGGTCCCACTTGGCTGGGAGCATCTCAAGCCTGGGGAAGGGTCAGAAGAGAGGGGTCAGTCTGGGTTCTCTGGGCAGCTGACTCTTTATGAGTGATGGCGGATGGAGACTTGAGCCACGTTACTTGTGTACTAGAGTTACTGGGGGTTGTGTGTGTGTGTGTGGGGGGGTTAGCTCTTCCAGATCTATGTTCTGCTCACATTGCTGTGGTCAGAAATGAGTGGAGGAGGGACAGGCTGGCTAGGCAGCAGGTGTACAGCCCACCAAAAGTGAGGCAAAGTGAACCAAACTTCTTACATACGGCCGAAGTGGGTGTGAATTAAGGAGCCCAGCAAAGCCCCTGACCAGCCTCCACCCTGCCTCAGTTCAAACACAAGATACGAGGGGCCGCGAGAGGGAGGGGGTGGCCACACTCAGCTTCCCCGATCGTGGGAAAAAGCGACAGCTGCGGAGCCCGCCACCCCGCCCTCCAACAAAGCGCCGGCCGGGGAATCAGAGCGGCCCATTGTCGCGCCAGGGCCGCCTCCTGGGGCAGCGGGGCCGCACCCGGAGACCTGCCCCGCCTCCGCCGACACCCAATACCTGTTCGCAGGCATCTCCAGGGGCAGCCCCCGCCGAACCCAGGGAGGGGGTCTTAGAAACCGCACTTGGAAGGAATTCCACCCTATTCTCGGGAAGGGGATATTAATCAAGCCCCTCCCACCCGCATCTTAAGGAGCTCCAGGAATTAAGCGCCGGTGTTGGGGCCGAGCTGGAGCATCACACAAAACCCCACTTTTAAGGAAAGGCCAGGCAGTTCTCCCCTCCGATTACTGGGAGAAGTGTGCAGTTTGTCACTATCAGAGTCTCCCGCTTCGTTAAGCAGGGTGGGAAATCAGAGGCCCCCGCCCGCGTTCCAATCTCGGTCCGCGCAGGATTTCCAAACTTCGGAAGTGAGTCAGTCCCACCCCCAACCCTAGGCAGCAAGCCGCCGGCACGTCTCCTCTCCTCAAAAGTTTGAGTCCGGCTAGTGGACAGCGATCGCGAAACCCCGTCCCCGCCCCACGCTAAGCAACGCGAGCACAGCACCCCGGACCTCACACTGTGCGCCCCAACATCCGCCCCAGAAGAAAATAAATGGTCCCGAGAAGCAACAGGAAACCAAAACCGATCCGATTCAAATCGAAAAGTAGCAGGCGCAGGCAGCTTGTCCGCCCCCACGGCGAGCCCCAGGCGCATCTGCCCAAGTGCGAACCAGGGTGGGCCTACAGGGCCCCGGGGCCCCGAAGACCCAGTGCAGCAAACCGAACTTCCAAACCTCTTCAGGCGCTAAGAGCAAAGAGAGTCCTCCCGGACTTACACGGCGGGACACCAGGCCCCCATGCCCTATCCGCCCGCTCCGGCCCCCAACTCTGGCAGCTGCTCCCTCACTTCCATCCACCCAGGGCGCGCGCAGGGCGCAGCCGAAGTTTTCTAAAGGGCCCGCGAAGTTGCGGGCTCGCGGGCGCCTACCTCTTGCGGCGAGCGCGGGCAGCAGAGTTACGCAGAGCAAGGGCGCCAGGAGCCGCGGCATGCCTGCTCGCCGGCTGCCCGCCTCCCGGGCAGCGGCCTCTTGCGATGGCCGGCGGGGATCGGGCGTTCAAGCGCACACCGGCGGTCCCACGGCCGTCCACCCACTGCTGCCCTCTTTCCTGGCGGGTGGGCGGCGCTGGGCTCTCAGGGTCTCCCCAGCCTACTAGGCACCTCCGCTCGTTCCTTCACTGCGTTCGCACCCGCGTCTAGCGTCCGTGCCCTGCGCCCCACGCCCCTGCGCTCCCTCCCGCGGCCGAGGCACTAGTGAGGCTCAGGGGCGGCGTGCGCTCCGCCCCCTCCCGTGGGGGCCCGCCCATGCCCCGCCCCATCCCACCGCGCTCCGCCCCGGTTTCTGTTCACCCTAAACCCTTTCGTGAGCCTTGTCCCTCCCAGCGCCTTGGTGGGCTCGGTGCCTCCCTGAGCTAGGGAGAGCGTCCCGAGCCAGGACCCTATGTTTTACAAGTCAAGGAAGAGTGGAGGAGTGTAGGGAACGGCCACCTAGGGACTACTTCTTGTTGGAAAGTTTACGGAGACCAAAAGTTTGAGCTGGGGCTGCGGAAGGATCAGGCTTTGTGTGCCGCTGCTTTAGGCGACATTTGGCCAAGATTTGCATTTCAAAAGCCGAGGAGATGCGGGTAGTGTGGGAAAAGGCAAAGCTGCACTGGGAACCAGGTTCATCCCAGAGTTAGGTCTGAGGCCATGGGCAGGACAGCTGAAGCCAAGTTTGGGGGACTCCCAGAGCGGGAGTTTAGATGTTGTGCCCTGATAGTGTTGGATACGTCTCTCTCCCTAGGACCCCACTCTTGGGAGCCGTTTGGTCTCAGCTATAGGCACCCAAAGGACTGAGGCCAGGCACCCGTAGCCGTGACTTCCGTGACTTCCGGAACGCTTGCCCTTAAAGGATGATGGCGTCGCGCCCGCAGCCTCTGCAGAAGGGAGCTTGGGGCTCCCCAAGGGAACTCCCCAAAGGCCAGTGCCCTGCTGGACAGATTTCGCTCTCGCGATCCTCAGCAGGAACAAGTGTCTAGATGTTACATGGTCATTCTTCTCACTGGTTCCTGTCTCTGCCCGACTTAGGTGGCCCGAGAAAGCGCAGAGTCCCAGTACAGTGACTGCTAGCGCCTGCACAGCCTCTCTCATGTGCATTTCCTGGATCAGTTATCTCTCCACCTCGATGCTTGGACATCCTGTGCCAAGCTGGTTAGCTTTGGGAGTCCAAGATGCCTTCCTTGTCCCTGTGCAGTCAAAGTTCAAAGGAATCTGGAACGGACAACACCTCCCCATCCCAAAACAGGATGGTGAGCACAACACAGGATACAGCCCCAGCTTATATTGTCCTAGGAGTCTCCCAGAGTAGGGGAATGTCTAAAAGGGCTTTAAATGCTGACAGGAACCTGGTGAGATAATTCTGAGACAGGAGAGCCAAAGGAATTTGGGAATCCAAATTCTGGAAGGCAGCCCATGGAGACAGGTGGGCTCATTTCTTGTGCAGCCCTACCCGTGTCCCTTGATACACCTGTTCTGGAGGGCACACTCTAAAAGGCCAGTGCCAAACAGCTTGTCCAGCCCCCCCTCTCCTGCTTCTCTCAGAAGCTGGCCTCAAGCCTGGGGGATAGCAGCATGGGGTCAGTACCCAGGAGAAAAAGCGCCCAGTGCTGCCGAAATATTTATATAACAGATCTGCAGCCGCAGAGAGCAGTTTCCATAGAAGGAAGGGCTGGCTGTGCAGAGTTCACAGACTCTTCTGCAATGGGTCCTGAAGGCTTGCCGCCGCTGGGTTGTGCGACAACTATATTCCAGCCTTGCCAGCCCTGGATTAGATACAGAGGGGGTCTCAGCCTTCTGACTCTGGGGAGGAGCGCAGTGGCCCTGAGCCATCTCTCTACCTGCCATCCTGTCTGACCATGGGAGTCTGTATCTCTTCTCCTCTGTCTTTGTCCAGCAATGAGTATGGCTGCACATCAGACCAGCTGACATTAGACACTTATTGGCTCTTTTTATAGATGGAGGCCAAGCACACAGGCAAGAAAATTTAGCTGTAGAACCCTCAGACAGCTGGGCCTGCGAAAAGCCTGGGTGGGGGCAGGGCTGGGGCCGAGCTGTTGGCAAGTGGGTGTGAAGCTGTTTCACACAGTAGGCTAGAGATATTGGGCCTCCTCTTCCCTGTCTACCAGGAAAAGGGCTTGGAAAGTTAAAACAACAACAACCAAGCCTGATCAGCCAGGAGGGAGGCCTTCCAGAAACCCAATAGCAGTGAGGAAGAGGGTGCCTAGCAAAACCACCCCAGTGGGAAGTCACTTTTAAGTTCCCTATCCCAGATTATAATAGTAGCCAGGATAAGTTTCCTAGTCAGGTAAGGCTTCAGGGTCTGGAGATCAGTGGAAAGGCAGAGTAGCTAGCAGCCACCTCTTCTTTTGGGGCCCACCTGAGATAATTAGTACAGAGAGGCCACTTAGCTCTGCATTGGCTCAGTCCTCCTCCCTTATTCCAGATACCGGCGGTGGCAGCGGGAGTATTATCAGGACTGCAGGGCATCCTGAAGACTGCCAGCACTTCTAAAAGCTCATGTAAGTAAACCAGATGGGTTCCCATACCAGATTCTGGACCCTTCTAAAGCACAGCTGATCAATACACAGGGCCTTTAGAGAGCACCTGTTGACTTCTCAGCCTCAGGTGCCGTGTGGTATATAGACCTGGAGCATTGTAATCACCTGTATCATGAATACAGGCCACCATGCCCTGGTTGTCCTGTAGGGACCGGGTCTGCATGTGGGTATGATGGACAGCACAGAGTCCCATGAGCACCAGGGTTAGGCCTCCCAGAATAGGCTTCAGGTGCCTTTCCCTCCTGTGGTGTCTCACCGTGGCACTTGTACCCTGCAGGGCCCAGCAGTTTGGTAGATGAGGATCCCCAGTTGTCAGGAGAGGCTCAGAGATGTCTCTAAAAGAATAGCTCCAGGTCAAGCTAGCTCAGAGTGCACGCCATGTCTTCACAGTGTGGCCTGGTTGGAGTAACAAAGGAGACAACATGGGGCTGGGGTGAGCATGGAGGTGGTCCGTGGTGGTGGGTGTCCTGTCCTGAATGCCAGCAGAGCAGGCAGCTACGAGGACCTTCCAGGTCACTACACTTAGAATCCTGTTTACAATGCTTAGGCTTAGAGATCCAAGATGTGTTCAGCCAGAGAGTGCCTCCTCTGACATCTGTATCCACCACAGCCAGGCTGAAGCCCTGGTGTGTCTACTGGCCTCTAAACAAGGATCCTCTGGGCTCTGAATCAGAACTACTTAACGGACTGACTCACTGTGGTCCCCCAAGGCCTCCAGGCCTCAGTTTCCCCCCTACTGGGTGATCTGTAGATTCTTGTCTATCTCTTTCATTTTAAGTACTGCTTTGGACATTTTCCAGAGGTTTGAATATCTCCCCATTCGTGCTTTCAGTAGCTTGACAGGCAGGCCAGAGCTGACTCCCCTGTGACTATGTTGGTACCCTAGCTGTGCCAGTGTGAAAGCGCATTCCAAGACGCCTGTCTTGCAAGATACCTTCCCAGTTCTGGGCCTCCTTTCCAAAACTCTTTTCAGCTAAGCCTTGGTAATGCCTTGTCTCTTTGATCTCTGAGGAAGAGCCTGTCCCTGCTGGGTCCCAGCACTAAATACTCAGAAAGGTCTGTTGATTGACCCATAATTGGAAGAAGCTAAAGGTAGTGTACAGGGGCCAGCAAAGAAGGGTCGAGGTTTTTCTTTGGGCAGTCTCCTGCCATCCTGAAGAACCACTGTATTGACTAACCCTTTAGCAAAGAGCCAGCCAGGACCTCCCTGGGCCCATCTATAAGGCCAAGGGACCTGTGTGTGGCTGGGAGACTGTCTGGGGCTTCTTGATGCCCAAGAAGCCTAAGAAGGCACAAAAACACCCCAGAGGCAGGCCCTGCTGCTCCACTCCTATGGGGAGGCCCAAGAGTGTGTTGCCTGGGCAAGTCCTCCCTGACAGATACCTAGCTCCCAAGCAGGTGAACTGCCAAAGCCCACAGGAGGTGCGCTCAGGTTGCAGTCCTGGCCTATCAGGCAGGTTTGCCATTGTCATCCCAAAGATAGCCTCAGGACTGATGACCTGTACCCTACCCTCTGATGGAAGCCACCTGCCTGTCCTCAGGGGTCCCCAAACTACTCGAAAGACAGATTATGGGCTCTGGAAAGTTAGTAGGAGACCCTGGGCATGTTCTAAGCAGTACTTTACTGAAATTTATCCAGGCCCTAGGATCCCCTCAGCTGCTCACACAGCTTAGAGTCGAGTCTCTTGGTAGTCAAGGTAGTCAATAGTCACCTCTGTTACTTCCTGAGAGCTCCAGGGAAACAGTGAAGGCTGTGGCATCATATGGGTTAGTGTGCAGTGAGAAGGTGAACAGCCCTGTTCAAATCAGGGGAGCTTAATGGAGAAGGAACCCCAGTAGAACTGTGAGGCTGAACCCAGAAACTGTACCTCCAGGCAGGGGCTGGGCCCACAGGAAGCTGTCACCTTGCTATGCTGCCTGTTCTGTGTAGAGTTGTGGAGTCTGGCCAGGCCTCACGGTCTGCCCACACATTCTCTGAGTCCCAGGATCTTGCAGCCCAAGGACCCCTACAGAGCTGGGGGGTGGGGGGAAGCCTCCACCCTGCCTGGCTCCTTGCCCACTCCAGCTCAGAACTTTCTCCAAAAAGAAAAGGCCCCAGGGGACGAAACTGTGAAGCTCCACCCTTTGGGCTCAGTACCAGCTCAACCTTCACCAGACTAGAGGCTGAGTCATGGAAAAGCCAGCTCTCCCTCCCCTTCTCCCTCCTTTCTTCCTTCCCTTTCTCTTACTTTTCTTCCTTCGCTATCCTTTCCTCTTTTCCTTTTTGATGATAAAAATAGCTGGGAAGTCTTTGTCATATATATTAGTTTTCTTGGGTTTGGATGGGCTTCCAATTCCAATCTGCCCTAGCAGAAATCTGTGAGGTTCTGCACCCTTTCATTCACTGCCCACTTTTGCCATGGCCACAATCCTAGAGAACCCCCTACCTACTCCCCAATGAGATGGCTTTTCACTGGCCTGGTTTCCTGGAATTTGCTGCAGACACATTTAGACATGTTTAGAGCTTCCGTCCTCTAGGCTTCCTTCCCCCACAGCACACTCTTTAAAAGAAAATGGACCTGGAAATCAGGGTGTGGGTTACAGGGAGAGCTGGGGTTCTGGTGGTAAAGTAACAAGAGCCTGAACAATAACAGGTACAGCACATCTGGAGCTATTTTTGGGTCTCTAGAGAGAATGGAGGAAAAAACCCAACAATCCTTAAGTAATACCAGAATTCTTCTATATTTTTGCCTTGACAGCTGAGGGGAAAAAAATGCCCAAACCAGAGGCGCTGCTGAGGGCTGGCGTGGGAATGTTAGTTTAGTCAGTCTTGCTCAGGGCCATTTAAATAAAAACAGGCACCTCTGTGGCAATGCCAGTCAAATGTGCAAGCATGCTTCATGTTTCTGGGACAGGACCCAGGAAGGGGGTTCAAGATCTTAAGCTGCTTATCATAAGGAACATCTCATCAGCGAACGGCTGTTGGAATAATGAAAATCAGTAGAGTCAGACCAGTCAGTCCTTCATGTGGCCTGGAGGACACTGTTTGAACTGGACAGGGAGATTTCTCAGCATCTCTTGGTGCTCAGCTCTGAGGCACTTGAGGTCTTTGTAACACATAAATCAGAGGAACTGTCGCAGGGGTGGTGGGGCAGAGCCAATGGACTGCAGTAGGACTCATATTCCCAGGGGCTCCTAATGACAGGCAAGGCAGAGTTTCTTAGCTCAGCCAGGGACATGAAAACCCTGGGAACCAGGATACCAGGGCAATGCATGTAGGGCCAGGACTCAAGGCTGGAGCACGTGCCAGGCACCTGTTGTGCCAGGCTGGGTGCTGATAGCACTTCTGTGATCTCCCCAGGGAAGGGAGCTTCTTAAAATTTATTAGTCTTCCCATTCTTCTGTTCTCACAAATGAAAGAATACTGCTTCCCATCAAGTGGGCATGGGGGCAATAGGGGTGGTGATAGCCCAGGACCTTTTTTTGTTAAGGCCAGTGTGTGTGTGTGTGTGTGTGTGTGTGTGTGTGTGTGTTGAGGTGTTTCCTTGTGTTCCTTGATGACATTGAGCTAGCCAGTAAATCCCTCTAAGCTAGGGTGACACTTGGGGACAATGGGAAAGGTGGACTGCTACAAAAAAATCTGACCTGATCATGTCTTCAGAGCCCACAACCTGACTTTCTTTTTCCCAAGCTGGGGGTCTTGAGTTCAGTCATGGCAACATCTGCTATAAACTTAGAATAGTAAGTCACAGAGCCCCTTCCAGAGAGCAGTGAAGCAAAGCAGATGCTGTGCTGAGACCTCCTGCACTCAACCTCCAGAGCCTGGGAGCCTGGGAAGCTGAAAAAACATGGGCTGCAGGGGGTGGGGTACTGGGAAGAAGAGTGCTTGTTGGGTTTTGTGCTGCTGCAGGGAACCGCAGAACCCTGGGAACCTGAACAAGGTATGGGAGCCACAGGCAGTTCTGGGCAGGTCACAGTAACCTGGCCCTGCACAACTCCATCCATCCTCCTGTTGGTCAGTGTTTTTGAGTCCCTCACTGGGCTA
The DNA here is from genome assembly GCA_028658305.1 of Pachyuromys duprasi. Lineage (NCBI taxonomy): Eukaryota > Metazoa > Chordata > Mammalia > Rodentia > Muridae > Pachyuromys > Pachyuromys duprasi. Next base: position 111,187,554 of record CM053752.1, on the reverse strand, counting down.
CAGCTGTCTTCCCAGGTCCAGTGGTTGCAGAGCTATGCCTGGGCCAAGAGGCTTCTTACTGAGTCGGAGGAAAAGACCCAGCAGACAACTGGGAGAGAGAGAAAGAGAAAGAAATCAGTTGGAGTATTGTATCTTGGGTCTTAATAAGATCCGTATGGGGAAAAGTTGGGAGCAGGGACAGGGCCTTAGAGTATGGCTAGTATTCTGTGGGTTCAGAGCCTATTTGAAAAATCTCTTCCTGCTGAACTGGGATGGGTGCTGTGACCAAGACCAAAGGTTCTGAGACCCTTCTTGGTAGAACTTTTGGAAGGAAGAAGACAGAAGTAGGTATCTCCAGGATAAAAGGGAGTGTAAGAGCCTAGGAGTTGGGAAGAGGAGGGAGAGATTGGTACTGGGTGCCATTCAGGGTAGCAGGCCCTAAGAAGTGATGTTGAATGGAGAACCAAGAAAGTGAGGATGGGGGAGGGGTACATACAGCTCTCTGCTGTCTTGGACCCCATAAGTACAGGTATTGGATAGACCTCCAAGTCTGGAGGGACTGAAAATAATGAGTGCTTGAGAACACTAGCATGATCAGGCTGGGGCACACAGTAGGACCCCACAAAATCTCTCTCTCTGCTTTGGTTCTTCCCGCCAGAACCCTGTTCCTGCATTGTCCCTTGCTCTATCTCACAGGGTGTAATGAGTTGAGGTGTGTTCCCCCAAAATAGGTTGGTAGATTCCCCTGGAATCTGTGTAGCTATATTTGGAAGAAAAGCCTTTCTGGATGTACTGGATTAAAATAAGGTCCTTAATACATCAGGGTGGTCTGCTGCTTATCCTGATGCCCTAGGAGAAGAGGAAGAGAAGGCTTCATGGAGATGGGTAGAGAGGAGTAATACACATGGAAGAAAGAGGCACACCAGAACCAGCAGGGAGCACCCTGTGGAAGGGTTGAGTCCCTGCCATACTTCCACTGAGACTATTGGTTCAGTCATAATCCCAGCACTTGAGTTGAAGGCAAGAGGACTAATAGCTGGCTCTTACCCTTGATTTGATAGAAAAATGGAGGCCAGCTTTAGAAATAAGGAACCCTGTCTCAGTAAGTAAGTGAATAATGTTCTAGCCTCCAGAACTGAGAAAGCACACATACCAGTTTCCTGGTACCTTGCCATCTGGAGGCAGATACAGGGTGATGTATTTTCATGCTGACAAAGGCAGCTCTTGAATGTCACAGCTTTATCTGAGGCTGGTAGGAATGTGTGGGTCAGTGGAGGAGAACTGGGCCTTCCTGAAGCTGCAAGCTATCTGTGTCGCCCACCCCTGAGGTTTGGAGGCCTCATTTTAGGTGAAACAGCATAAAAAGATCTCTTAGCCTCTGTAACTCCCCCAGCAGGGCAGCAGGGCCCAAGGCCTGGGTTTCCAAAAAGGCAAGAGCACTTGGATCCTGGGCCCCATGCCTTTCTGAAGGCACACAGAAAGAACTAAGTGGTGGACTTCATCCTTAGCTACCAACCTTAGCCAAGGAAACCTTAGCCAACCTGACCAACCTTAGCCAAGGAAACAATAGGACAACCAGACAGGACTGGTTTGAGTCACAAACATCCCAAGGTGGCTTTAAAGATGGGTAATAAACTGGGGAAGCCCACTGGGCCTCTATCTTGACTTCTCTCTCTGTGTGTGTAGGGGGGAAACAAGTTTGTGTTCACTGGTTACATATACATATACATGCATACACACACGCATACACTGTATATGAATATGGCTTTTTCACTCATAAAAATTCAACAAGACAAACAGTATGAAGATCAGCTGTCTTGCTTGGGATCCTCCAGGAAGCTGAGGTAGTTCTGCCTTCCTTCACATAATGGAACATGGTGAGAAGGTTCATCCTACTCCTCTAACTCTGTACCCTCCCTCCTAACAGCCCAGACATCTGGGCTTGTCATTAGATTCAAATCTATCATTTTTGCAGGTTTTTATCCAATATTTACCCCTTGGAATTGGGACTGGGAGCAGGCAGTAGTCTGGGGCCCAGTTTGCCCGGATGGATGATCAGGTATGGGAGGGCCCTCTGTGCCAGCACGGGGTAGTGCTTCCTTTTTCCTGTCATCCTGGCTCTGGAACATTATGGCCACAGCCGTCCAGAGAGCTCACCCTTTGCCACTGAGGGTCCTTGTTTTGGAGAGAAGCCTAGGTCCTGAGTGGTCTGGGATCACTGAGGACATCTCAGTTTGATGGAACAGAATTTAAGCCAATATGAACTGCATTTCCAAAACCACTTGAGTCTCTTGGGAACATCCTTTTACCCTTTGTGTGAGGTTAAGGTCAATGTGGTCAAGGTGGGCTAGGACAGGACTCATGATAAAGAGCATGCCTGTATGTTTAGTGTGTGTCTGAGCCTCATGGTGTAGGGAGCATGTTGTAACCAGTGGCTTCTACGCCAAGGTGGACTGGAGGGCGCTCTACTGGCTGTCCTGCTCTTCCCTGGACCTTCGGTCTCTATTTGAACCTCTGGTGTAGCTAGACATTCTAGAAACAGGGAGGACTCCTGAGGGAGCTTGTCCACAGAACAATATGGACAAGACTGAGACCGTAGGTCTGTAGATCATCTCTGCCTCGTAGTTCCCACTCCATTGACTATGCACTCACATTTTAGAAACTGAGTTTAAGGACTGGAGAGTTGGCTCAGCACTTGAAAACACTTCCTGTTCTCAGACAGGACCCAGGTTCAGATTCCAGCATACCCATAGAGACTCACAACAGTTTTGTGGGATATGACACTCTCTTCTGGTGTCATATACATACATACATGCATGCATATAAATATATATATATATATATATATATATATATTCAGGCAAACACTCATACAGACAAAATTAAAGTGTTTTTTAATGAATTTATATTTGCTTTAGAATAAAATCCTGATTTGCTCCCAAGAAGGATTCAGTTATTGAGCTAGAAATGGGACTGAGTTGCTAGAGAGCTCACTTAGCCTGTGTGAAAACCCAGGGTTTGAGCCCAGCACCATATAAAACCACATATGGTCGCACACACTCATAGACCCAGCATTCAGGAAGCAGAGGCAGAAAGATTCAGACTCTGTTCTCCCCCGAAGCCTCCACAAGCCCAGTGCCTATTCAGGAGTTTGGGAGTTGCCTCTCAAGCGTACAGGTTCTCAGGATGATGTCTAGCAAGCCGATAGTCGTCTTGCCTTGTGCCTCAGGATCCCCATCATGGAGCGAATCTGCTTTTGGCACCATGGGGTAAGTAGGATAATGGAACTCTTAGTGTGCTGCCCTGATACATCTGTGGTCAGTATTTTCAGTGGAACCTACAATGTCCCCTTCTCTACCTCTATGTTCAGAATATGTCAGGGATGAGCCAGGCTGGCTAGCATGAGGACCGGGATGAGTGCAGAGCCTGTTTTCCAGAGCCATAGCTCAGTTAGAAAAGGCCTTGGCCCAAAGTCTGTTACAATAATGCTGTCTGCTCCCTTCCTTGCTAAGCTTCTGAGGCCAGTGTGTGGCCTGCCACAATGGCTGCCTCAACCATAAGCCCCCTTCCCACCAAGCCAGTGACACTCCCTCTCCAGCTGACATTTACCCACCCACCCCTTGCCCACTTCCTCAATCCAACCAGTTTTAGTTATGGCTGTGGTTGGTGGCTCCTGAGGGAAACGCTGCCCGGTGCTCTCCCACATGCTGAGCTGCCTCTGCTGCCAGCATCCTGGGGCCAACAGGTGTTTCCGCACACCCAGGCGCTTGGGAGGACTCAGGGCCTCACCATGGGGTCAGAGGTGCTGGGGGCCCCACAGCCAAACTGCAGGTTTTGTTTGCCCTTGGAAGAAGAAAGCTTCCTCTGGGGTGCGGGGAGAGCCTGCCCTGGGGTGACACCTACCACCTGCTTGGCTGAGACCCTGAGCTTTTAGAGAGTGCCAGCTCAGAGCTCAGCAGAGGAAAGGTTCCAGGGTACTATGACAGTCAAAGCAGGGAGGTGGGCAGAGTATGGGTACAAGGAGACCCAGTTGGATCGCTTGGATGGAGGCTGGGCTGCAGGCAATGGGATCTTATCCAGATGTGGACAGTGACCAGCTGTGAATGAGTGTGACCTGAGGGTCCACCGTGATGGGTGTAAGGTTCTGGAGGACAGTGAGTCCCAGGGTGCCCTGCTCCTGAGACTGCAGTCACACCTGCCTAGGGTTCATAGCTACCCTGGAGAAGTCCCTTGGGTCTCTAACCTCCAGCCCTCTTTCCTTGTTCATCCTAGGAAGGTAGCCACCATTTTCAAGAGTGTCATGTTTCCTTAAACTGTAGGAAAGAATACGTTTTCTAGGTACCAGGCTCAGTCAGGAGGAGAAAACCAGAGTGGAAAGGGAGTACCGGAGACTATTCCCCTCCTCACTGGCAGGATAAGCCTGGGCTCTAGGCCTGCCTGTTCTTCCAGGAGCCAGGCCTTGTGCCCTGTCCCTCAGTGATCATGTAAACATGATCCATTCTTTCTTTCTCCTACACACTTCCATGTGTGGGCCAAAAATATAAACTACAATGTGCATGTGAGTGTGTGTGTGTATTTGTGTGTGTGCTTGTCAGGCATGGTGGAGCATACATTTAGTTCCAGCACTCACAGGCAGAAACAGGACAGCCTGGTCTACAGAGTGAGTTCCAGGACAGCCAGGGCTACACAGAGAAACTCTGTCTCATGAAAACAAACCAACAATATGGTTAAAAGTACAGGCTGGGGCTGGGACTCAGTAAGCGGGGTAGAATGTTCTCGGAAGCGCAAAGGCCACACTCCGCAGCTCTGCAGACTCCAAGCTGACTGTGATAGCACATGCCTGAACTTCCAGCTCTTGGGGGGAGGAGGCAAGAGGATGCAAAAATCAAGGCCATGCCTAGCTGCAGAGTGAGTTCAAAATCAACCTGTCCAAAAACTAAAAAAGAAAAGTTTATATTATATTCTAATAATATAACTATACAGCTAATAATATAATTATAATTATTATAATCTATTATTAGGTTATATCCAGGCCATGTGACCACACCTGCTTGGAAAATAGTGGCTGAATTTGAACTGGACATGCTAATTCACAGAATAAAGCAGGCGCTTCACAGTTTGTCCTCCCTAGTTCAGTGAACCCTTTCGCTGAGAGGCTCTGAACCCCGACCTTTGGGCGGCCTCTCACACCAACACCTATCTGCCGACCTGTTCATTATTAAATGGTCCTGGAATAGGTAGTAGACATCCCCTACTCCTCCTTAACATCCAAACAAGATGACAGGCTGAGGTTCTCATCTGTGTGGGGACCTCATAGTCCCCTGGCTGGGTATTGCTCAAGGCCCTGGATCTGAGCCCAGGACCCACACTGCTCAGAGGCTGGAAAGGTAGGTTTGGGTGGGAAGTTCCTGTGGAAGACTGCTCCTGTGATTCCTCAAGTTTGGGGACAGCTTCCTACAGGAGAAGCAGCCAGGCTGGGCTGGGTTGCTGAGAGGAACGGGCCAATAAGCCAGGGTCCAGGGTAAAGTGAGAATCAACTGTGAGATGAGCCTGCCTCTGCCAGTAGTGCTGGGAATGAGGGGAAAACGAACTCAGATCCTGCCCCAACCATCCAGATCCAGGCTGGCCTCTGGGACACAGTAAACAGGAAGGAGAGGATGGAGGTCCTGAGAGAAAGGAAGGGGCAGGCCAGCAGCGTCACATAGCAAGTGAAGTCGGCAGGAAACTGACTTCCCTGTGCTGTGTCCACTACCTGGCTGCACCGGCTGTCAGGCCAGCACGACAGCCCTACCCAAGAGCGTGTTTCGGGAGCCCAGAGCCCGAGTTGCAGAGCAGGGCCAACTCAATATCGCAAAGCCAGAGTCCCTGGCCAGCTCCCTGGGGCTCTGGGGCCTGACCTCTCAGTCCAGCCTTCCCTTCATAGCGCCACAGCATGAGTCCTTCAGCATGTGTAGGAACTCTGGTCAAACCTGCCCCAGCCCCTCACTAGAAATATGTTGGGAAACTGAGGCCCATTAGGAAAGGGAGCCAAGGTCACCCTGAGGTAGGTGGTAGATGAATGCTTGTCTCTGATTGGAGCCCTGCTATGGATGAAAAAGCTTGGGGAGGGCTAGGGCTCAGTGGCAGAGCACTTGTCTAGGATGCACAAAGCCCGGAGTTACAGCTCCAGCAGCAACACCACTAAACAAATAAAAAGCTCTGGGATATTTTTAAGCAGATCCCAAAGACTGAATTGTCCACCAAAAAGTGTGAGCTTGTCATGTGGGTCTGATAGCATGAGAACTCTTTAGAATCGTGCAAGTTGAGCAGTGTGAGGCCTGAGGAGACTATCAGTCCTGAGCAACTGAGGCCCCCCACTGCAGCAAGCATCTGGCAGTTTCCTCTTTTCACTCAGCTGGTTCCCAGATTCACTCCAGCGACCATGAGTAGCAAGAGGCACTAGAGGCCGAGTGGGTTCCACTGCCGGCAGTTTCTCCTGAGGAAGCATCGTGGGAGCCAGAAAGATGGCCACCACAGGGACCCCTGGAGGTGTTATTTATAACCCCAGACCTGGAAGAGGACCGAATGTGTGGAGTGGGGCGGCGCCATCTAACTGAGCAGCAGGCTGCTGACGGTAACCAGCGACGCCTGCAGAACCACGAAAAAGTCAGACAGCGTGGGAAATGCTCACAGTGATGGACTTGGACGGGAAGAGACAGGACGGAGGCAGGCAGAGAGTTGAGCTCCGGGTTGCTCCAGCCAAGGAGAGCTGCATTCCAACTTGTGCCTGAACACACAGGAGGGAGGTCACCACCCACCAGTCATGCTGGTGGGAGGCTGCGACGTTCTGCTCTGGCTGGATTCCCAGTCTGTCTCTGGGTCACTGAGTGGGCTGGGGTTAGTTGGTGGCAGGGCAGAGGGCAGGGTGGTGGTACCACCTGGACCAACCAATCCCGACCCCTTGGGCTTGTCCCAGCTCCTGGGGGATGCAGAGCCAAATGTACTTCAGGGGGAAGAAAGCAGGGTGTGTGTGTGTGTGTGTGTGTGTGTGTGTGTGTGTGTGTGTGTGCGTGTGTGTCCTGAGCTGATCTCACCATGTCCCCCAGCCCTCCAGCTATCATTGTGTGGCTCTACTGTCCCCTGCATATTAGCTGAGGACCTGTGCCATCTTAATATCTAGGCACAAGCCTGTTAATTCCTGAGAGCAGAGGTAGGATACAGATCCCAAAGGTGGGGTAGGAGCTGCCAGAAGTTTGATGCTATCCCCACAACCATATAAAACTAGACTAGGAATGGGGAGGGTGGGGGATAAGACAGTACCCTCAACACCTGAAGACCATATGGCTGAGAGACTACTGACCCAGCTTGGAGACTATACTCAGAGACCACTGCCTTGGCCAGATACAGCACCACCTGGCAAGGCTGAAAGGCTGTCATGACAACTCCAAGATAGCTCAGCCATTTCCACTTCCCTTCTCCTAGCCAAGGTGGGCAAAGAATAGATCTTTTTGTTGTTGTTTTGTTTTATTTTTCGAGACAGGGTCTCTCTATGTAGCCTTAGCTGTCCTGGACTTGCTTTGTAGAACAGGCTGGCCTCAAACCCACAGAAATCCACTTGTCTTTGCCTCCCCAAGTGCTGGGATTACAGGTGTGTGCCACCGTGCCCAGCTCAGAGGATAGATCTTCCACCTCACACAGCAGGGCCAGTCCCAAAGGTAGGTTCAGTGCCTGCTTTGGCCCCACGCTGTGTGCCTGAGCTGCGTTGGTGCTTTTGTGGCTAGGGTATTTTCATGGATAGGGATGATGAACCCTAACTCACCTTCGCTGGTGGCCCTTGGGTCCTAGACTGAGGAAATTAGCCTCTTACCTTTCCTGATGTGTTAACATCACCCTGTGAGGTTTGCTTTAAGAACGAGGAAACTGAAGCCAGGCATAGCGACATGCAGGAGGCAGATCTCTATGAGTTTGAGGCCAGCCTGGTCTACATGGTGAGTTCTAGGATAGCCAGAGCTGTATAATGAGACCATGTCTCAAAAACAAAACAAAAGAATGGGGAAACTGAGTCACCACAGAGATAAACTTAGAGATAAACCAGCGGCTACTTTGGCACAGCTCAGAGCAGCAGTTCTCAACTATGGGTTGCAACCCTTTGAGGGTCAAATGACCCTTTCACAGGAGTCACCTAAGACCATCAGAAAACACAAACTTTACATTATGATTCATAACAGTAGAAAAATTACAGTTATGCAGTAGCAACAAAAATAATTTTTTTGGTTGGGAGGTCAGTTACCACACATGAGGAACCATCTGAAAGGGTCACAGCACTAAGGTTGAGAACCACTGGCTCAGAGGTTCTGAAGATGCTCTGGATAGCCCCAAAGACATCCTGGGGAGACAGTCTGAGCCTCCCCCAGGTCCTCTGATGTGCACAAGGTATAAAGCCTACAGATGTTTTGTGGGGACCCAGACCCCTCAGATCTGCCATCCTGGCCTCTGCCTAACCTGAAAAGCCGGGTGTGGGTATGTCTCCTCTTGAGAGTCCCAGTGTCCTGGAGGCCATCCCAGAGCTTCCCTGGTGTTGGAGAGGATGAGCAGAGAGCTCGAGGTTCATCTGGGGAGCAGCTGTACCAGGCTGTAGTGCGTTCCAGCTTCGGAGCTGATCTAGAGCAAAGGAAAGATGACCAGGCTTCTGGAAAAACCTGCTGCAGCCAGCTGGAGTCCAGCCACCAGTGGGGTGATGTGCTACTCTCTCCATTAATCACGTTTGTTCTCCAGGAGCAATTTCTAGGCTGGGAGGGGGGGTATCTTCTCTCCTTGCTGGGCAAGCCCCCCTCAGGCTGCTGGGATGCACAAGTGGTGCTGTGGTAGAGCTCCTGCATCCCTTTCCTGAGAGAAAGCCTCCATACCCCTGCTCAGGGTCACATCAGACTCCCTCTTGGGTGCTCAGTCCAACCTCCCCCATAGGGGACAGCTCTCTGAGACTTCAGTAAAGTCTGTGTTACCTCCTGGCCTGGGTCTTCTCACTGGAAATTTGGAGTGGTACCTGCTTCTTGCTCCAGCTGTGAAGGCCAGCAAGACTCGAGAAGTAACAAGGAAGGCGCCACGCTCTGGTGCAGGGTCCAATAAATTGGCCTGAAGTACTAGGCTAGACCCAGTAAGAGAAGCCAGGGTCAGGGCCATGAGCTGTGTAAACTTCATGTGATATGCCAAGGGTAGAAACTCTGTAGAGACAGACAGCTGCTGGACAGGACAGGAGAGTGTGGGGTCTTAGGAGGTGACAAGATGCTATATTTGATGGCCTATATTACCTGGTGGCAGCGCTTGGTTGTCAGGGTGGGGCAAAGGCGGCTTCTGTGCTACAGGAATTTGCCATCATGGGAGGTATGGAGATTGAGGTCCACTAGCTTGTAGCTCATGTGTCAGAAACAGCTCAGGTGTAGTATCCTGCAGAGCACCTTGAAGGTTAGGAATCCTGACTCAGTTTCTCCTGAAGCACACAAGTCTGTGGTGTAGAAAAGGGGCTGTTTGGTGTTCTGGAGATCAAAGGCCTGTCTTTCCCAGGGTATCTTCAGAGGACAGCAGGACCAGACCTGGGGCCGGAATGGGGCACAGTTTGTCTAAGAAATAGGGGCAGCGGTGTGGTGGCTCCAGGCAAGGTCTGGCCATGGGTAACATAGTTTCTGCCTCTTCATGTCCCTGTGGCCCCTGACTCCAGTGCCCTTTTCCTCACTGTCTCCCATGGGTCCAGGAAGCTGATGCCGAGGCCAGCCAGGGGAGCAAGGAAGGAGGTCTAGCAAGCCTGAGTCAGAGCCCTAGCTGAGCTGGAACACTGCTAACACAGAGGTGCCTCCCACCAGCACCCATGCCCTGTGGGCTCTTCACAGCACACATAGAAAGCCATCTATACCATAGTCTGTGCGTCTTTAAAGCTTAGGGCCGTCTCCAGGGAAACAGTGCCTGAACCAAGCACACTGCTGGCATTGGGAGTGGAAGCTGGCTTTCTCTCTAGGATACTGCCACTGCCGAGTTCTCAGCCTGGGAGGGCAGGAGGCCTAGAGCAGCCCTTCAGAGCCCTGAGTAAGTACAGACCAGACCTTACCTGGGAAGCCCCAGAGTATGGGGGAAAGGTGTATGGCCACGTTGGATCCATCGCCACAATCGCCCCTGCCAGTCGTGTCAGCCTAGGCCCTTGCCACTAACACTGCTCTGCATAGCTCTGTGGCCTGTGGTGCAGCCAGTCGCACACTGACCATCAGCTTCCACCTCCCTACCCAGGGCCCTTGAATACCTGAGGCATCCAAGACACAGATGACTACCTTGAATGCCTGGTGATAGGCACAGCCCTCTTCCAGCCCTTGCTCTTCCTCTTCTTCTGTCCTCTTTAGCACTACAACTGCCCTCTGAGGCACATAAGCTCACTCTATTTGTCCTTCTTGCCTAGGCTCCATCCTTGGAAAAACCCTACCACTTTCATGCCTCAGTTTTCTTCCCTCGCAAGCAGAGCCTGTGGTCTCAGCCCTGAGGATCTCACCAATGGCCTGCCCTAGGCCATATGCCTACCTAGCCAGCTCCCTATGTGCAGGTTCAGAATTCACACCTCAGCCTTGACACATGGACAGACACCAAACCCATCTTACAGATGGGGAAACTTAGTCTCTGAGAGCAGAGGCCAACTGGTCAAACCTCATACTAAGAACATATGGCTGGGCAGGGACTAGAACCTGAACTCTTAAATTCCATAGCTGTAGAGTGGTCACATTCTCTTGAGGCAAGCAAGAATAACCCCCTCTGTCCAGTCCCCAGGGAGGCCAGCCAGGCCAGCATCACCCTACATGGAGAGAAGAGCTACCATAGCATCCAGCCAAGCACTGGTCCATACTGGCTACTGTTAGTCATCTGTGAGGCCTTTGACACCAGAATGGGGAAGGTCAAAGCTTGGCACTGTTACCTTAGCCTTAATGTCTTCTACACAGCACCTGCTCCCAGTAAAGTCATGGAGAGGGTAGGCACACGGAGCATGAGCTCCTTACTGGCACCATGGCCTCTTCTCCTCCCAAGTCTCCCCTACCTCATCCTCAGCACACTCCTGTAACCCACCTGTCCCCTATCCTGTGATCAGCCTGTGCAGGTTCCTAACTCACGAATTCTGCTCATCCAGGTCTTTCTTCTTGTTATCCCATGCCCACTCCTGCAAGCCTGGGGCCAGTGTCTGGAAGCCTGTCTGCTTTCCCTGGGAATTGGCCCTGGGCCTCTCTGCCATAAATTTCAGGGCTGCTGGCTCCTCTGATGCAGGAGTGTACCTCCATACCCAGTGTCACAAGTAAAGACAGAAGCTGTAAACCTGTACTCATACTGTACCCTGAAGTAGGGATGAGCAGAGCCAGCCTTGGGGTACAACAGGGTGAGGCGCTTTGGTGCTTCTTGTAGGGGCAGCCCTACAAGATTGCTGTTAACAAAGAGTCAGAGAACTGGGGTGAAGCAAGGTTGCACCCTTGGGGTCTTGGGCTTTGTTGCCTGCAGTTACCTCGTGCCTGAGGCCTCCCTACAATCCTATGTGACTGGGGAAAGAGCAGTGTCCAGAGCTTCAGCCTGCCCATAGTGTGCTGCAGAGCCTTGAGCTGGTAAGATGGACCCCACAGCCCACAGGACTGTGGCAAAATCCACAGGGATGGATCTGCTCATCCCCAGTGAGAATGGCCTTCTTCCCCATCTCCTCACCCGTTACACCTCCCTCGGGCTGAAAATAGATGTCACTCAGGAGGGGATCTTCTATCCATTTCACAGCTGCAGTCACTAAAGACAGTAGGGACACCAGGGAGCTGCTCAGAGCTGTGCAGTGTATCAGCTGGACCACTGTGCTCAGCAGGCCTGTCTCTCGTGCTTGATCTGTGAACTCCCCCCTCCTCTCTCCTGGCAGGCATGAGTAACGAGGAGATTCATTTGGAAGTTGGGAAGGCTGAACACTGCTGGGCTGACCAGTGGGGCCCAGGAGTGGGGATGTAGGCAGTCCCATGGGCTTTGGCAACATTCATGGGATACTTGTGCCTCATTTGATGAGACACTAAGTATGCAGGCACAGGTCACATAATGGTCTCCTAGCTGCAGCCTGGCAATACACACTCCACCCCAGCCTGTTCCATAGGGGTGGAAGTGGGAATTAGGGATCAAACTCAGATTGTCACATTTGGCAGCAAGCACCTTAACCTGCTGAGCCATCTTGCTCTGATTTTTTATTTAGTGATTGTTGCTACATGGAGCAATTATTCTGTGTAGTTGTTACTATATAAAAGAGTTGTTCTGTGTAGTTGAGTTCATAAAGAACACTTTCCTGTATGAGATGTGTGTGTGCCCGCATGTGTGGGTGGGTGCCATGCTGTCCTTATCAGTGAGTGTGGCAGCTTTACCATTCCTTCTTCCTGCCCTCTGCTCGACCCAGGGGTCATCCACCCATGGCTTGTTGGATTCTTCTCATGGCCAGCCATCAGGGACAGAATGACACAGTGCCTCTCTGGTAACAGATCTTTGAGGTCTGTATTTTTTCAGTGTGGGTTCCAGGAAGGTTCTACCTCACCCAAGCTTTCCAGCCTGACTGTCCCAGGCTGAATGAGCCATGTGGGCAATCAGAGCTCCTATGAGGCCCTTTTCATCTGGACAGAGTGCATACTGTGCTGCGGGCTCAAAACTTGTCCCCAGCTGCAGCCCACTCATTGGTGAGGTGGGCTTTCTAGGAGATATAAGTCCTGAAGTCCAGACATCCAGAGTTGCCCTTGAGTAGCCAGGTTCTCATAAAGAGCTAGAGGATCACAGTCCTTCCAGATGAAGTTACCTTTGTGCTTGTGGGGGCTAGGAATGTAACTCAGTTAGCGGAGTGCTTGCCAAAGCACAAAGCCCTGGGCTCCATCCCCATCATTGTACAAACAGCATGGCCATTCCTCTGAGAGGTGGAGGCTCAGTTCTAGGTCATCTTTGACTACACAGAGTTTTAGGTTTAGCCTGGGTTATATGAGATCCTGTCTCCAGGATAAAAAAAATAAAAAAGCCTGTGGGAAAGTTGTGGAGGCTGGAGTGAAGAATAACGGAAGACCCTAATCAAAGACAGAAAGATGCTGGAGGCTGAAGGGGGGAACCCAAAGGACAAAGGACAGACATTGTCCTGGTTTCTAAGTACCAGCTGCAGAGGCAAGGAGGGGTCCCTGGGCACCAGGCTAGGACCCAAGTGAGGATGAAGCCAGTGTTCAGGGGCTGAGGGAGGGGAAGGCAGGAACCATGGGACCCTCTTCCAACTTCAGCAGCTGCCGAGGGCCAGTCTGGCCTGCAACATGGCCAGTGGGGTACCTATTCATTGCTGAACACTGACAGGCCTGCAGTGGATCTTGACATCTGTGTCCTGCCCACTCATGGAGCAATCTGTATAGAACCCACCCAGCCTCCAAGACAGCAAGAGCTTCCCAGGGCAGACAGTGAAAGTTTGCCAAGAACTTTATCTGGCCCCTATACATCTAGAAGCATTCCTCTATTCCATCTGGGGTCTGGGACACACAATTTCCCTTCCTGAGATAGGAGGGCTGTGGCTGTGGCCTCTTTTCCTGTCCCTTACTCATTATTTGCTTTTTTCTTTTTTCAGTTTTCTTTCCTTTAATATTTATTGATTTAATATTTAATATTTATTGATTGTGTTTGGATCAGAAGACAACTTTCAGAAGTCACTTTTTTCCTGCTATATGGGTTCTAGACATTAAACTCAGGTCATCAGGCTTGGCAGGAGTCCTCATCTGAAAATCCATATCAAAATGCCTCTTTTTCTTTTTGAGACAGTGTCTCACGTGTCCCAAGCTAGACTTGAACTGATTTTGAATTTCTGACTGCTGTCTCCACGTCCTAAGTGCTAAGGTCACAGGTGTAGAGCAATATACCTTTTTTATGCAGAGCTGGGCTTTGAAGGTTAGGTAAGCTATGCACGTTAGGTAGGTGCTCTGCCCCAGTCCTCATTTATTCACTCACTCATTCAGCATATGGTTCTTGACCTACTTGGCACATGATACAGAAGGAGGAAGGCAAGCGGGAGGAGCTTGCTCAGAGCAGGACAGGCTGGCCAAGGCAGGAGGTGGGGGTAGAGGACCACTGTCTAACGTGGCATCTTGAGGCAATCCTGGCCTAGAAGTACAAAGTTAGGATGACCCAGGCATGGGCCCAGGGTGAGCAGCACCAGATTCACTGAGGACCAGGTATGGGATGGGGCTTGACTAGCATCCTGGAGCGAGGAAAACCTGCCTATGTTTACCTGTGTGCTACAGTCTGGCACCTGTGCCTGCTGTATGGCTGTGCCTTGTTTCCTGAGTTCAGGTGGCACTCACCTATCCCTCCCCCAACCCTCCATGGGCTTTCTATGCCTCCCCAGGCTTGGGGGGATGCCTGTCCAGCCTGGCCAGCCAGCTCCTACCCGGATCTATGGTGTCCCATCTCACTACAGCCTGCGATAAGGGCCCAGCTCAAAGCTGCTTTGTTCAGTCAACAAAAGGACATTTCTGCAGCGTCCTGGGAGCCAGCCACAGGCTGGACACGCCAGGGAGGCCCCAGCCTGGTGGTGGCACCAGTTTGGGAAACCCTAGCCCAGGCCTGACTGGGACCTGGGGTTGGGGACCATGCCTGCCACAGGCTTCCCAGGCTCTTGGACCCACAGGAGGTGTCTTCTTTCTATGCCCATGCTGGGCTCAGTCCACAGCTACTGCTACCCACAGACCTGCTTTTGGCTTTCAGGAACAGAGCCTGCAAGAAGGCAGGCCACCCATGAGGGACAGGAGCGTGACTGCAATTGCCAGGTGGCCAGTAGCACCAAATGTCCCATCTAAAGGAGTACACCTGCATCCCAGAAAGCAAGCACACAAAGAACCCCAAGTGACAACCAGAGGCAGTATGGGGAGGGCTGCTTCTCATTAGTCCCTGGTATTGGGCTAGGGTCTGGATTTGTAGGGGCAAATTCTCAGGTAAAAGGACTACAGATGTGATCAGTTAAGGATTTTGTCACAGGATAGGCCATATCTTAGAGACAGGCACTGATGGAAGGCAGAATATAAATTGTCAGCTCTGGGGTACCTGACCTCACCTGGCCTCGGACCTTTCTGGTAGAGGGGGGGGGGATTTAATTTCTGCTTTTATAAGACCCCTGCCTCCAGTCTGCCACAGAGCATATGAAGAATGGCACTAGATTTTCCAAGGAGATATGACAAAACAGGGTTATGGACACAGGTGTCCTGGTGCCCTATGCCCTACGGTATGGCCAGTAGCTTCTTGGAGGGGTCCCTTGCCAGACCCATAGCTGGAAGCTTCTTCTAGGGCAATGAAACACCGTGAATGGACATGATAAGACCTCAACTCTGCTGTCCTGACAGACATTTCCTGGTTAGCTGCCCTGTCAGCTGGTAAAGGCCACAAGGAGCTGGTCTCCAGGGACAGCTATTCCCGCCCACCTGCCGCCCCATTCTCCTCCTCCTGCCTGCGCTCTGTAGGCCCCACCCTACTTCCTCCATCTCCCAAACTGTCACTCACAATAAGCAGCTCCCAGGGGCTGTCCCTGCGGTCACCCTTGTCCTGGGTTTTCTGGAGCCAGCCTTCCTTCCACCTCAAGACTGCTTCCCACGGCCTGCCAGCTGCTCACTGGCCAGCCAGCCCCTGTGCCTCATGTCCCCTGGGTCCCTATAGGGAACTAAGACACCCCATGTCCGTAAACGTATGCATGGGATGGAAAACTGACACAGGCCCAGAAAGGGTAATCAAACTGTTAAGGTCACAACACTCTAGGGGGAGGGAGGAGGGTAGGGCCAGGCCTGTCCAGATGCTGATTGCATTTCCATCCCTGGCCCTGGTCTCTGCCCCCTTTCCTCATTTGCACCTATGAACATTGCCCTGTCCTATAGGGACCAATAGCCTTGGCATTCGGTAGAGGCCACTTTTCTTCCCCACAAGCTAACGCCTTTCCTAGAATCCCTTGTATGACTACGAGTGAATATTCCAGTTTGCTGGCCTTGGTCCAGCTGTGGGAACAAAATGTGGACCTGTGAGACCCAGCCCTCCTCATTGAGTGAATGGAGAAGTAGGAAATAAGATTCCTCGAGTGTTGGGGGTACCAGTTGTCTCCACAGTCCCTGAGTCCCTTTTCCCACTTCCCCCTGCTCTTCTTAGTCAAAATCAAATCTGTTGGTCTGTTCATCCATCTATGTAGTATGTAGCTATAACCCTCACCAAGTTGGACCTTGTGTGAATCCCAAGAGTGTCCGTGGGAACTCACCATGCTGATAATACCCAGAAGCACAAACCCTTGATGTTGTTAACAGTTTTCCTCCCAGACTGAAACATTTTCTCCTGCAAGGAAGAACTTTAAGCAGGAAGGTAAGCTGAGTATCTCCAGGAATCCCCTGAAACTGACAAGATTCACTAGCACCACCCCCTATTAAAGCTCAGGAGTAGGGGGGATTTCCAAATGGGGATTTGGCAGGCAAATAGATGGGGTACAGAACATGTGCATAACAAATTGGTCACAACAACCTCCTGAAACAAAGGCGTAGTGCAAGGTGTTCCTAACAAGGTAGCAATAGCAACCATTTGGAACAAAGACACGGTTGCTGTTTCTTGGAACAGGCAATTGGTACAGAACCATTTGTAGTTACAACTACAAGTGGGTCATAGCCCAGTCCTTCAGAAGCAAAGATTTACTCATAAATAGGAATGAGCCTAGCTTATCTTTGCTATAATATGGTTTTCAAGCCTAAGAATGAGGCAGGCTGGTTTATCATTCCCCCGTGTCTTATATGGCCCTGTTAAATTCTTGATAGGGTCCTTCTGTTTCTTATTTGTTTGTTTAAGAGGTACCTTTCCTGGTGTGTCAATAGGCAATATAGGTGGCCATTTTATCCCCTTTGACTTAACAGTTCAAACTTTTATTGAGATAACTGCTTCCCAGCTGAAATTAGAATGTCATTATCAGGGCCCAGGAACACTGGAATGTTAGTCAGAGGCTAGGGGGGATTCAGGCAAAGGGGCAGTCATCAGGAGCTTCTGGTTCACTGACCCAGCTGAAGAGACAGAGAGCAATCATGTTGGCTGGACTGGTTTATATCAGCTTTCACCAAGTCCAGGGCTCTCCAGTTTTGAAGAACTATCTGGAGCTGGTGTGGTGTAGATCACTTTTGGAGCAGTTTGTAGTCTGTAGCTGATTTCTGGATGGTGTCTACCAGCTGAGTGAAAATCTGCTGGGACAGATATAGACTAGTGGCAGAAATTAAAGCTAAGAAACTTAAAGGAAAATCTTGGCGCTTTCAAGTTCATGGTGCTAGTAGTTGAGGAAGAGGAGGAATTCCAAGATGGGAGAGGGGAAGGTCCCACCCTCAGGAATAGGCAGGTGGGGAGATTTAGGATGTTGATTAACAGGAGCACTTATCAGGAGTCCACTTGAACTATAAGAGGTGGATTAAAGTTTTATGACTCCTTTGACTCCCTGAAGCTTACATAAAATTTTTTAGCTTACAGAAAGAGATAAAAGTTTTAATATATTAGCCTTACCACTGTTTGTAATTTGTACTGACATCCATATTGTAGGAAATGCAGCTAACAGGTGTCTGTAAAATAGCTGTAGTCGGCTCATACCTTTGAATCACAGTAAAAACTATGGCTTTAGGTTAAAAAAAAAAACTTGAAAATTCTTTTCTCTATCCAGAGGGCTGAATACATAAATTGGACAGAGGTGTTTTAGCACGATGAGAAGCATCTTTAAGTTTATAGTTAGAAGACAGCCAGAGGAAATTTAAAATCTTGAACTTGTGACTGATAACAGTACTCTGTGCTTTACCAGCTTATCAGAACTCCACTGATTAATGTTTAAATTTTGAACTTTTGAAATCCTAGGATAACAATAGCATAAAGGGGGAAAGAATTCTGAAATGTTTCTCATGTTAAATTATTGTTAACATCTTTCTATCTTGTTTTTATGTTTTAAATTATTTTCTTAGACCCTCATAATTTATTTAGTGTTTCATATACTTGGATGTTTGCAGCTTGCATTTATATACTTTGGATTATTTTTAGATTGTTATCATTTATATAACTCTTAAAAATTTTAGATATAATTGTTTGCCATTAGAAAAACAACCTAGAGGGGCTGGAGAGATGGACCAGCAGTTGGGAGCCTATATGTGAGTTTTGTTCAAGTGCTTACTGTCATGTGTGAATACATATATGTATTTGTGAGCATGCATGTATAAGGTCCTGTTTACATACACTTAATGGTATGTGACCTATGGTGTTTTCATGGGTAAGCATATACACACGCACACACACACACACATACACACACACACACATGTCCATCTCTACTTGTGTGTATGTGTTCTGGGGGGAGAAGGAAGGTCACCTGAGTCTGTCCTAAAGGACATGGGTCTCTAAGGAGGGATGGCCTTTGAAGACTGAGTTCCAGGAGTCTTGACCTGTGCATTCTCCACAGTGATGCTGAGGCAAGCTGAACTTGCAGGCTGATCCTCCTTCATGTGACCCTTCCATGCTGACCCTGTACAGCCTCATCTCCAACAACTACATGGGCCACAGAGGCCAGGCAGGCTCAGGGAGGTGGGGTGTATCCTGAGGTCTCTGCAGCTGCTCAGATTCAAAAGGAGGCCTGGATTCCTTCTTTCAGGCAGGTTAACCAGATGGCCTCCCCATTCTTGCCTTCCCTATTTGTGCCACAAGGAGGGTTTGCATCACCCTAGTTCTGGTAGTCTCCGCTGTGTCCTTGGGTCCTTCTTATTCCAGGCTGGGCTCCCCAGAGGAACCATTTCCTCACACCACCCCCCATGGGCGACAGTCCCAACATCTGGTCGGTGTTTGTAGCAGGCTGGGGGCGGAGGAGCATCTGCCGAGGGAAGCAGCCATGTGGGAGCCTGGGTCCTGCTTCAGGGGCTGTGAGAACTGGTGGGGGTGGGGAGTGGGGGGGGCGGGGCTGGCCTGCCGGTCATACTGACAGATCATATTTCCTTGTACATCCCAGGCTAGAGTGTGTGTGTTGGGGGTTTGGGGAAGCATGACATGACCCAGAGAGCCGGTGAGCAGGCCAAAGCCAAGCTGAGAAGTTCAGATCAGGTGTTGATGCTAAGGTAGTTGGGGGTGGAGGGTGCCATGGGTCTGCTCTTTGTCTGGTAGGTTTAGTTTTGCTGTTGTTAGCATCTAACTCTACATCCTAGGCTAGCCTCGACCTCAAAGCAGCCCATGTGTTTCAACTCCCCCAGTGCTGGGCTTACAGATATAAGCCGCTAATTTATTAGGGGGGGTTATGGTGCTAAGGAATCAAGCCCGGGGTGCCATGCATGCAAAAGGAAGTACCCTACCAACTGAGCCCAGGAGGTCAGCCATTTCTATGCAGAGAGAAGGGTTTCAGAAGACCTCACAGAACTGAGGCTTCAGTTCCCAGCAGAGAACTTCACCACAGGTGGGCACAAAAAAGGTCCTTAGTACCTTGGGGCTGCATCTGGGGTGTCAGTGGACTTACCACACACCCACTCCTAAACTGTTCCCAGCTGGAAGGAGACCTCAAGGCTTTGGACTTGGGGTACACATCTGCAGGGGTGGCTCAGGCCAGATCCATAACCCACTGAGAGCCTCAGCTCAGCCCTTCCGGTGAGGTAATGGGAAAAGCTTGCTGTGGCTGCCTGGCCCCCCTGCCAGAACTGAACATCCCAGAACCCCAGTGAGCCTGTGAGTTTACTCTGCACTGCCTGGTGGGTGAGACGGGGGTGGGGTGTCTCAGCTTTGCAGCAAGGGCAGGAGCCAATGCTTCCACCTCCCCCAGCCTCACCAGGCCTGGCTCCTGGTCAGGTGTGTGCTCCCAGCCCCCAGCTTTGCGTCCCAGCTCCAGCCGGGCCGGGGAAGCGTTTCCTGGTTCCCAGACTCTACACGCCAGGGACTTATTTATTGCTGAACTTTGTTTTTTTGTTGTGTTTTTTTCACATAACCCTTCCCCCAATCCCAAGTCTCAGGAAAGCCAGGCGCCAGGAGCTTGGAGGAGCCTGGCCGGAAAGGGGACAATTAAATCCAGGGGAGAAAGAGTTAAAGCCAGCCCCCAGCCGCTTCCCACCCTCCACAAGTCACCGGGAAATAAACAAGAAGGTTTGCTTCCATTCACCCTCGGAAAATTCAAGGATTTCCTCTGGTCGGGTGGGACTGTCCCCCAGATCCCTGGAGCCATGGAGTGGCAGGGCAGGAAGGGAACCCTGGGTGGGCAAGAGCTCCCCGATCAGCCCCTTGTTGACTGAGAGGAAGCCTCTTGTTCTCCAGAATCTCCAGATAGGTGGTCAAGGATTCCATTTGTTTCAGGGATTCAGGGATTCTGCTTGTACTAAGCAAGGCAGCTCCTGACTCCAGGTGAGAGCCACTGTCCAAAGCCCACAGCTGCACCTGCATTAAAGTGACAGGAAGAGCCCACTCTCATCCCCAGTGCAGCGGAGCACCCCTAATCATCACTTTAGAGGCAGAAGCAGGTTGGAGGCCAGCCTGGTGTACGGAGCTAGTTCCAGGACAGCCAGGGCTACACAGAGAAACCCTGTCTTGAAAAACAAAAATACAAACAAACAAACAAAAAAGGGGGCTGAGAGAGCTGAAGAGGGGTGAGTCTTGCCCCTAAAGGAAGCAGCTCTGGCTGGAAGGTATTTGGTGCCTCTAAGAAACAGAAAAGGCTGAGCAGGACTGCCAGGCAGGGTAGTAAGTGGCAAGCAAAGTGACCATCACATGGTACTTCCTAGGCCTTGGGAGGCCCTTTGAATTTTGTAGTTGCTGTTGTATAGGCTATACTGGCCTTGAACCACAATCTTCCCTCCTCAGCCTCCTGAGCACTGAGATGGCAGCTATACCTCACAACACCTCTAGGTAAACTGCATCTTCATCTGGTCCTTAGGGAAGTCCCAAGCCTTCAGATATGGATGCCATGGCCCACGATTCTAAGCAGAAGCTGGCTGGTGGTTAGACACAAGGTTGAAGAATGAAAGGGGCCTGCTGCAACTATGCTCAGAAGGGCGGGCTGCTGGAGGCTTCCCTACTGGAAGTGTTCAGAGGCCTGCCTGCAGGGCAAAAGGCACGGCCTCACATCCAGGTTTGAAAACCCACCAATCCCTGAGCACAAAACCCCACCAGTCCCTGAGCTCAAAATCCCACCAATCCCCACCCTGGAAATCTCCTGCCTGGAAAACTCTGTCCTCAAGAAACCATATATAAAGCCTGTCTCCTGCTAAGTCCGATGCTGTTTCTCACCCAAATAGAGACAGCCACCTTCTTTTGTCTTTTCCAATAAATCCCTTCTGCGAGTTTGTTGTATGGTGTGACTTTGTGGTAATCCTTGGCTCCCAACTGCTAGGATACATTTCTTTTCAGAGCTGCAACACTTCCGCTGGGAAAGCCTTTCCCCTCAGAGCCTCAACAGTTCCACTGCCTTCTCCCAGCAGGAGTGTGGCTGCGGGGCCTGAGCACAGGCCTCAGGTACACCGTGTGGGCAGTTTCTGAGCACCAAGGAGCTCCCAAGGTGGCCGGGAAACTGCTGCCTTTAAAGAGAAAACAGGCAAAGAGCTAAGCAGTGGACTGACTGCACAGGTGCTCATTTGCTGTACTCTGACTCAGGCAGAAGACCTAGTCTCAGGCCAGTGAGAAAGCTTAGCAAGTAGAGAGCCTGGAGCTAAGCTCAACAACCTGAGTTTGAACCCCAGGAACAACGTGGTGGAGGAGAAAACCAACTTTAGTCTCTGATCTCCACAGGTATACACATACCACACCCCTACACACATGTGCACACATGCACATATACATGTGCACACATGGACATGCATACATACACATTACACACATATACACAGATGCACACACATAATATACACCCATAACACACATGTACACACACACATGCACACACACATACATTAAAAAAATAAATTTAAAAGGTGTTTAGAATACCTGATCTTCCTGGCTCCTGCTTCCATCCTGGCGTAGGGATGGTGATGGTACCAGCCTACTGTGGCTGTTGTAACATTGAGACAAAGAGCTCCTAAGTGTGAGTAAAGTCCAGAGAATGAGGTGTGCCCCCTGGGGGAGGCTGGGACCTAGCTTCAGAAAGGCTCCTGGATTTCTTCCCCGAGGGCTGGGGTTTTCCTCCCCACTATGCTCAGTCTCTCATCCTTGGGGCCTCGTCTTAGAGTTTCTGCCACTGTGATAAAACACCATGGCCTAAAGCATCTTTGGAACGAACGGTTTTATTTCATCTTATAGCTTGTTACATCTTCCATCATTCAAGGAAGTCACGGCAAGAATGTAAGGCAGGAACTGGTGAGGGCATAGAATGTGCTGCACTGCTTACTGGCTTGCTCCCTGTGGCTTAGTCAGACACTGCTTCCTCATCCACCCAGGACCAACTGCCCAGGGGTGGCACCACCCACAGTGAGCTGGGCCCTCCCACATCAATCACTAATAAAGATAATACCCCAACAGTCTTGCCTACAGGCCAATCTTAAGAAGGCATTTTCTCTATTAAGATTTTATCTTCAGGCCGGGCCTTTAATTCCAGCACTCAGGAGGGAGACGCCAGCCTGGTCTACAGAGTGAGTTTCAGGACAGCCAGGACTGTTACACAAAGAAACCCTATCTTGAAAAGCAACAACAAAAAAGACTCTTTCTTCCGTGTGTGTCTAGGTTTGTTTCAGGTCAACAAAAATCAACCAGTAGAAGCAGCTGTTTCCAAAGCTGACACTTGGTCAACAGCCTCTTGGTCCTTCACCCGAGGTTAGTCAGCAGGCCACAGCTATCACAATTGGGAAGTGCTCAGGCATGGCTGCTGGAACATATAATGCCCTTGGGAATGGTGGCAAACCACTATGAGGATGGTCACAGCTGGCCAGGGATGGGTCTCATCAAACCGTCCCCTGCCCCAGGTGAAGCCAGAGATTCTTTGGGGGCCTCTGGCTTTGTCCTGTGGCCATATTTGGCAGCTGACCAAGCCTTGGCCTGCTGTTAGGTTCCCATTGACATCTTTGATTGTGATGGTGCTTTAGAGGAGGCCCCAGGGCGGTTTGGGTTCAGCTCTGGGCCGTGAAGTAGGAGTTCACCACAATCCTGTGCTGCTTGCTCCACCCAGACACGTCTTGGCATACCTGCTCAATAATATTCACTGAGGAAGCAGGGCTCATAAAGGAAGCTGCTTACTTACCTACCCATCAGGGGATAAACCGACATAGACTGGTGTCTTCACATCTGATTGCTGAGGGGCTGGTCCTGCAGTGAAGGAAGAACCTCCCAAACCTGTGTTGACAGCACCTCACACTGTAGTTTTAATTGGGACTGAGGTTTGGGCTGAAGGAGCTAATGAGAGGTCTTGAGGTGACGTTGTACTAGGTTCAGCATCACTCTCAATCCAATGCCAGGTGTCTTTACAAGAGGAGGGCACACAGAAGGAAGAGAAGCAGCAGTTGGAGTGATGCTGTCACGGTCCTGGAGGACTTAGAGGCACCAGGATCAGGAAGAGACAGGAAGGCTCCTTCCCAGAGCCACTCCTGTCTCGGAGCCTGGAGGCTCTTCCACACCTCACCCTCAGATGTGGGAGAGAAGCTCCTTCCATGGCCCTAAGCCTCCTGCTTTGTGCCATTTTGTTATGGCAACTGGAGACAATGATAGTGTCTGACTATTGGACACAGGACATGGGGACTGAACTGCATAACCTTGCCAGGCCACATGACCAGACATTAACATCTCTGGGTACTCATTCCATGGTTGTGGAGCTGCCCAGCACTGCAATTGTTTCGTGCTCTGAACTGTGCTCTTGTAACAGGTAGATTGGAGGGTTTTATGTCATGTGCATTTTAGCACCGTTTTTAAAAGGCCAGAACATTTGAGAGACACCTTAAGGACGTGGAGAAGGCAGGATGATTCAGCCTTAGTACCATTCTCTAGTGCAACTGTGACTAGAGTCA
The DNA here is from genome assembly GCA_028658305.1 of Pachyuromys duprasi. NCBI lineage: Eukaryota > Metazoa > Chordata > Mammalia > Rodentia > Muridae > Pachyuromys > Pachyuromys duprasi. The sequence continues at coordinate 111,163,612 of CM053752.1, read as the reverse complement.
GGACATCCTAGGATTAGGGTGATGTGAGAGCCCTGCTTGAGCCAGACCCAGAGATGCTCTTGGATTTGGGCTTTATCCTCTGGCATCACGCTGCAGCCCTTCATGTGCAGAGTCCTGGTGGAGAGTTAAACGTGGGATGCCCACCTAGACCCATGACTAGGTACTGAATCCCCGAAGAGGCCTGGAAAAGGCAGTGTTCTATAAGAAACTACAAAGTCGGACAGGCAGTGTGTTGTCAGTGCTGGACACAGCTCAGGCCTTCCTTCCCGCTGTGATCTTCTCATCTTCATCGAAGGCTTAAGGCAGCACACACAGGAATGGTTCCAAGAAGCCACATTTCTGCAAGTGGAGAGATGGCTCAGAGGTTAAGAGCACAGGCTATTCTTCCAGAGGTCCTTAGTTCAATTCCCAACGTCCACATGGCAGCTCATAATTGTCTATGATTCCAGTTCCAGGGGATCTGACACTCTCACACAGACATACATGCAGACAAAACACCAATGTACATAAAATAAGTGAATAATTAATTCATTAGAAAAGATCACACCATGCCAACATGTTAAATAATGGACTGCCACATCTGCAGCAAGGCGCTCTGGGACGGGACACGGCACACTGCAGATGCCTGTTTAACATCTATAAATAAGAAGAGAATTTAGGTAGTGACTGAGTGCTGACCCGTGTGTGGATCTCATCAAGTGTGTCGTGTGGCCTCCATAGACCGCACAGGGCAAAGCAGGGCTGAGCTCATCGGTCCCAACAGTGCCCCTGGAAGGAGCAAGGCTGTGGATAGTTAATTACTGATAGAGGGAATGGGCGGGTGAACAAACGATTGAAGGCGTGTTCTGTTCTGTGAAGCAAATTATGAAAACACAGGGGAAAAAACGAGACAGGCATGTCTCAATGTGCACCATTGTGTGTGCATGAGTGCCTGGGGGGCCATTTGTGTGCACATGTGACGTGGTGTGTGTATGCATGATTGTGTGTGTGAGTGCACGTATTTGCACATGATTGTGTGTAATTGTGTATGGGTGCCATTTGTGTGTGAGAGAGACTGTGGCTGTGTAACTATGTGTGTGCATGCCTGTGTGCCTGTGCATGGCTCTGTGTAATTGTGTGTGTATAACTCTATGTGTATGTGTTGGTATGCCCATGCAAGAGTGTGTGTATACATGCATGTCTCTGCATAACTTTGTGTGTAATTATTTGTGTGCCTGTTGTACATGAGTGTATGTAACTATGTGTTATAGATTGTGTGTGTGCCTGTGTATGACTGTGCATACTTTTGTTGCTTCAGTGACTGAAGAGACTCTTGAGAAATCACAGAAAATGTCCCAGATGATGAACATTCTAAGGTGGTGTGTGGGATCTTCAGGTTCACCCCCATGTTCTCCCAGGGTGAGCTGCGTGAGGTCATTCCTAGCCTGTATGGCTTTCCAGCCACTGCATGCCCCACCCCCACCCCAGGTATGAAGAGTAGAAAGCCTCTGTGACCGCCATGCACCTGCCCTCTGTAACAAGATAATTCAGTGCTGGAGAAAGAAGAGGCTATGAGAAAGGATCCCTGGTACCTCATCCTGCATTTGGGTGCCTTGTCACTCAGAGGCTACACAAAGCCTCTTTGTTCCCCACAGCACTGATGGAGAGATAGAATTTATCTTCTTAGTAGAAGGCAGGGCAAGGGTCCAAGCCCAGGCTGGCTCAATTTTTATGTGACCAGAGGGACACTCCTCTCTGGGTCACTCACACTAGGACATCTCTCTTGCCCCAGCTCCTCAGAGGATTGTTGTCAAGTAGCCAGTGGTTCTCCAGGGCCTGACAAGGCAGGTGCTGTACTGAGCCTGTGCCAGGGGCTTGGTGCAGCCACCAGCCTAGTGACAATTGAGGAAACTGAAGAAGGAAGGCAGTTGCAGGCCCCTCTGGAGCTAGCTCTTGGCCTCTCTGGATGGAAGAGGATTACATCAGAAGGCAAGGTTTGGCCACCCTGTAGGCATCAGGTGTGGTTGCCAGCCACTCACTGAAGCTCTGGGTGGGGGTCCTGAAACCAGCATGCTTTTCACCCCTGGCTCCACTCTGCCTGGCCTCTAATCCTAGATTCAGCCTCCGTGATAGGCTGGGGAAGGTACACCACGTCAGGAAGTGGGTGCTGGGCTGGCTTCAGCACAGGAAAGGGGTTATGCTGTCAGGATCGGGGGTAAGTCCAAACAGGCCTGAGCCAGCTTTCTCCACAAGCCAGCTCCAGACTGGCCTCAGAATCTAGTAGGGGGAGTTACAGCCTCCAAAGGAACAGGAACAGGGTCTATCCTTCCCCAATTCACAAAAATGGGGAAACTGAGGATGCTCAAGTATGTGGACCGGGTAGGGAAGTACTCTGAGGGGATTGCCCCTCTTCTCCTCTCTCTGATAGGATGCAGCCTCAGAGGGAATGTGCTGGTCCCAGGCTACAGGAGATTTGTGTCAAGAAATGTCCTGGGCGGTTGGGTGGATAATAAAAGGCAGAAGATATGGGAGAGTGTGAGTCCACACTGGGCCTGGCCTGGGGATGGCCCTCTTTGTCCTTTACCCTGAGCATATACCTTGACACCCTTAGGTCACCTGCCACCTCTCTCTGTTCTGCACCTCACTAGTTTCCCTTCCAGGCCTGGAAACCTCTGAGGTGGAACCGCATGGGCGCTGTAGCAGGCACTGTATGCTATGGTCCCGCTGCCACCCATGGGGAAGCCAGAGCCCCCATGGTGTGAGTGGAGCAGAGAGCTGCAGTAGGGCAGGGTCTCGGCTTCCCTGTGCCCCATCAGCTCTCAGTGTGGAGCTCGGGTGTAGGGCCAGCCAGCCTGCCGCCTTGGACCACATAACAGAGCATGAGGCGCTTCCTGGACTCACACCCTGCACATGGGCACAAGCTCCTTAGTCACAAGTGCCCGGGGTGTGGGGCAGGGACTAGTGAGTGTCTAGGCAAGTGGCAGTGTGGTGGAGTGTCAATGGAGCAGTCGGAGCAGTCAGGGTCCTTCAGGAATGGCTGACTTGAACAAGCTAGGAGACTTCCGCTGGCCTGTCTGAAGTACCTGGGCCCTTGTGGGCAGGCCTTGTGCTTAATGCCTCTGAGCCCTCATGTCACTTGGCAGCTGTCACAGTTTGCCACTCCCTCCTTTATCTAAGCCAAAGGCCCTCATCCCTCCCCGAAAGACCACTGGGACCACTCCTTATCTTTAGGACATATGTTCCTGGAGTGCTCTGTCATGTAGGTTTGTTTCTCAGGGCTAAGAGTCCAGCTGGGTATGGGAAATCTCAGAGTACAGAGCTGAGTGCCTTGAGTGTCTGCTAGCCCTGTCCTATACCCCATGCTATAAACTGGAAGGGCCCATAGGTCTTGCACTGTCTTTGCTGTCCTAAGGCTCTCCAGCCACCCCTGCTCAGACCCAACTATGGGGTTGATGCCACCCCCCTGCCCACCTCTACTGAGTACTTCACAATAAGCCCCTGTACATAGCTAGTCACGGAGAACTGGCCCATCTCTTCTGGGTCTTGGGCTGTCCTCAGTGCCAAGAGTCAGGAATCTATTGGCTTTTGCTTGGGAGCCTGAGATATCCCAACATATTGTGGCCTCCATTCTTCAGGGCTGGGCTCCCTGTATCTCTTCCAGTGCTGGGTGGGGTACACTGAGTTTAAGGGCACCCCATTCCATCTCTGTTTTCACAGCCGAGTTCAGTGGAAGGCTCAAAGGTAAGGGCAAACTGGCTTGGGTCTGAGTCCTGACCCCTGTGACCCTCCTTCTAAGGCCTTTTGCACTTGATCCAATGACCCACAGTCTCAGGCAGATACCAAGCTACAGTGAGTGCTGGTGTCCAGTGGAGTGCTGGTGAGCCAAGGCCTTGAGTGTTGAGCTGGGTATCCAAGAAGAGCCTCTAAGCTGAAGGTCAAGTCCCTTATCCTATGGCCAGCTTGGCTGGGGTGCTCGGAAGGACCTATGCTAATGGCCATTGTCTGTGCCTTTGGCTTTGGCATGCAGAGGGAGGACTGCCTCCAAGGGGCTCATTCAGCTGCCTTAACCCAAGGCAGTGAGGCTTTGGCAGCAATACAAAGACCTCTTTGTCTCTGGTTGCTGGGCCCTGAAGCTCTGCTGTCCATGTTTAGAGCCATTTTTCAGTGCTAGTGACATTGAGGTAGTTTGGAGGCAAAGCTTCCTCTTTATGTCCTTGACCAGCTACCCCAGGGTCTAAAAGAGTGAACACCCCTATCCTACCAAGCCTCAGTCTCTTGAAGATCAACAGATCCCTCTGAGAACCTAAACCCAAGGTTTGAGGCCACAAACCACAGTGACAGGGCCTCTGGGCTCAGGGTGGCTTTATCTTACCATAGGCTCCCCATCCAAGCATATAGATGCTCTTTTTTAACATGTCAGGCCGTGCTGGCATCCAGATGCTTCCTCTCCAGCCTCATGGGGTACTCTCAGACTTGAGCTTGATTGGTATATAGCCTAGGGTACCATCATCCTTCTCATGGACCCAGGGAGCCCAGACATCCCAGCCAAAGGTGGGGAGGTAGGCAGCAGAGACAAGTTTCCATCCAGCTATAGTGGACTTTCTGAAAGATTGTGGGCACTAGGGTACCATGTCTGCCTAGGCCAACTCTGGGAGAGTCTGCACAGAGCCCTGTTTTGTCCTTGAGTGACACAGAATAAGAAGCTGAGGCAAGCTAGCGTGGCAAGGCCAGAAAGGAAAAGCATGTGTGGACTTCAGGGTCCCCGGTTTTAGACAGCTGGTCAGGAGGGCATACGAAGGGCCTCCCTGTGCACTGGTTCAGCACTGGCAGGTGGCAGCATGTGGCTGTGTCTCTAGTTCTGGCTTTTTTTTGTAATGCAGGTAAAGGGAGCACCTGTCATGGCCTGGCGTCTTGGGAACCAGTTCTGGGCAGCACACCTCTACTCCCCGGAGGCCTGTAAGGCAAGAGGGAGGAGGGACTGAACATCTGGGATAGGTGCTCCCTAGCTGATCCCCTGATATCCTAGGGAGGAAGGAAGAGCAAGAGCTGTGGGAACCCCGAGAAGGGAGCCCTGAGTCAACCTCTCCATGGTCCCCCCAGTCCTTTTACCAAGGCTCTTTGCTGAGGTTGAGTATAACCATACTCAGTGTCTAAGTAAGGTTAGTTAGCAGCCACTCACACTTAGTGAAAACGGTGTGTTTACCTCTATCTCCTGCTGAGCCCTAATGCAGGAGCTCTGGCCTCCTCTAAATGCCTGGCACAGCTTAGGTGCCCAGAATCACTTCACTTGTCCATGCCTCCTCCTCCTGGGTGACCATCTCACAACAAGCCCTTGGGGAATAATATAGGACATGCACAGTACCCTACCCACACACCAGGCACTCACTGGTCATTTAACATGTAGGAGGTGCTCTTCCAGGCCTTCCACAATCCCAGGCGGCATTCACATCCTAGCTGGGGACACTCTGCTTGGGCTTCTAGCCTACTGCTATCTACAGGGTGAAGCAGATTGGTTTGCACATGGTGTGCCTGGCTAGAGTCCATGCAGCAGCCAGGACTTTTATTCTTCTTCTATAAGAGTACCCTGGACCTTGAGCTCTTTTGAATACTGAAGGTTGGGCCTCTACACATTGGAGAAGCGGAGGTGAGACTGCACACTAGCTGGGGTTACAGCTGAGATTGAGAGCCCAGAGGCCGGGTTGTTGCTATGCTGGAGGTCCTGGGACCTAGGACTGGGCAGAGTGGGCAGAGTGAGTATGAAAGGCCAGTCAGCTGGGAACTGACTACCCTGGCCAGGGCAGCTCAGGCTGGTCAACTGTCAGCTCACTCTCACACCCAGGATGCTCTATGGTGTCTGGCAGAGATGGACATACATTCCATACACTGACCTCATGCTCCCCCTGCTCAGAAGAGAACAACACCTTCCTTTTTAATATTTATTTTTTTGTTTTATTTTCAAGATCTTGCTTGATAATCCAGGCTATCATTGAATTCATGATTCTCCTGCATCTTTTCTTCCTTTCTTGCTCTTTTTTTTCTTCTTTCTTTCTTTCTTTCTTTCTTTCTTTCTTTCTTTCTTTCTTTCTTTCTTTCTTTCTTTCTTTCTTTCTTTCTTTCTTTCTTTCTTTCTTTCTACACTAGAGATTGAATCTAGGCTTTGCACATGCCAGGCAGGTACTGGGCCACCATGCTTCATCTCTGGTGCCTTTTCTTTTTAAAATGTGTGTGTGTGTGTGTGTGTGTGTGTGTGTGTGCACATGCACACATGTGCTCACATGATACATGCATGTAGAGCAGGCAGCTTCAAACTAACAGAAGGCTTTCTGCCCCTGCCTCCTGAGTTCAGGGTAAAAGACATATACTACCTTGCTTGGCCCTTTCTTATTTCATATTTTTGAAACAGGGCCTCACTACATGGCTCAGCCAGCACTTTGTACTCTAGGCCGGACTTGAACTTGCAAATCTTCTCACCTCCGCATTCCAAGTTCTTGAGATTACAGCTTGTGCTATAAACTTTGTTTTCAGGCAAGGTCTCCTTAAGTTGCCTAAGATGGCTTTGAATTTTTGACTCGCCTGCCTTAGCCTCCAGAGGGCTGGCACTATAGGTGTGAATGCTACATCTGGCCAAAACAAGGCCTCAACCTATGGTCCCTCTTAGGGCAGGTGGTGGCTTCCTGGGCCCTTTGGTTCTAGAATTCTAAAGCTGGTTGTGGATTCCCACGTTTTCCTAAGGAGAAGGGCTGCTGTATCTGAGGCTGAAGTGTCTGCAGCCATAGGAAGCCAGGGTCAGAGAAGAGGATGGGCAGCTGAGTTGTGGAGCCAAGGTATAGAGGCATCCAGATGTGGAGGGTACAGGGAAGGCCTTTGGTGCAGACAGTATGCAGAGTCAGAAAGCTGTCTCAGATGCTTGACGAGTCCTGCAGATGGTCCCTTTGCTCTCCCACCTTGTTGAACTCTGAGACACATCCCCCCAAGCCCAGGACCAGGGTTTTGTGAATGACTGTACCTTAGAGCCAGTAGCTCCCACATGAGTGTGCCATATTCTCAGAGCAGTTCGTAGACAGGAAGTCCCAGCCTCCCCACAGAGCTCTCTGCCCAATCAATGGTGAGAGTCCTAGAACGGAGGAAAGAGGGCAGAGCAGGCACCCACAGGACCAGCCCCTCCCTTATCAGGAAACTTCCCTGGCTTCCCTCTGCCACCGGATTCAAGCTCCCCTGCCTGAAAGCTAGTTGCCCAAATCTGATGTTCATCCCTAACTCTGTTCATTAAGAGCCCTGAAAACCCCTGCCAATGCACACCAAAATATAGCCAGAAATTCTGCATAATATATCTAGAGTTACCTCCACCCCTCCTTGCTAGGGCCAAGGAAACCTCTTCCTCCAGGAAGCCTAGTGATCCCACCCCACCCTGAGCCCCCTGGCTATGCTGGTCCATTTGAGATACTTGGCCAGGCCCTATATGTGATGAGGCCTTTCTGAGGTATTCCTTCAAGGGAAAGCAGCCAGACCTAGACTTTGCTAAGCTCTTTCAAACATAGAGGGAGTGGGTTGTTGTTGTTGTTGTTTTACATAGGAAGATGGAAGGAGGGAGGGATGGAAAGGTAAAGGATGGAGAAATGAAAGGAGATATCAAAGGGATAGGGAGAAAGAAGCAGACATGGAAGGAAGGAAGGAAGGAAGGAAGGAAGGAAGGAAGGAAGGAAGGAAGGAAGGAAGGAAGGAAGGAAGGGAAGGAATCCCAGCCCCGAGTACTCTACCCCATCAACATGGAGTTAGACTTCATCGGAGCAATCCAGTGGGAGCTGATGTGTCAAGCAGAGACTAACACATTACAGTGACTGTAGCGCGGCCTCTACTATGTTCCCCAGGAAAAGGAGCCTCATCTAGCTTGGCCAAGCATTCTGCTCCTGGGTCAAAGGCGACCTTGGCGGGAGAGTGAGTATTAGACCACCCAACCTCATGTTCCCTGAAAAGAGATGACTGGATGCTAGGCGACAGGGAGCAGACTCAGTAGCAAGGAAGACTGCGGGTTGGAGTTTCTGCCTGACCTTCCTGGTATATCTTGGGCTAGGGGTCAGTGCTTATGTGAAAAGGTCCAATCACCCACCCTCCAGGGATGATGAGCCAGGTGGCCACAGAGCTGGAGACCCTGCTCAGGTCAGGGATGGAGGCCAGCTCTGTTCTGGGAGTCAGGGCTGGTTCTACTCCCTGTGAGAGAGTGAAACTTGCTGTAATTGCAGATTGAACCATCTCACCTCCCAGGCCGTGCCACTTCAAAGGCAACTGGCCTCAGGCAGCCAGGGAAAGTTTCTGGGTGTCTGTGAGCCCTCCCTCTCCACCTCCCCACTCAGGAGCATCTGCCTTAGGCAGAGGTGCAGCCCAGGGAGTCTGGAGTCTGATTCCCACTTTGGCCCCTTGCTCACTGTGTGGGTGGCAAGGGGTCCTGAGAGCTCATAGGTTGCCCTGACCGGGCAGGTAGCAGGTGCCTTGGCTCTTGTTCCAACATGCTGAGCAGCCCTGCTTCTGGACTCAGCTCCTTTCCTGGCCTTAAGTTTAAATCCATCCTGATGTACTGTCCTACTTACCCTGAATGCCAACCTTTATCCAGACTCTGCCCACAATGGGCACCTGCTCACAAACAGAATCAGACAGACAGCACCAAGGCCATGGCTAGACAGGAAGGAGTGAGCTCAGGGATCAATGGCCTGTGGACAGATATGAGGTATGAGAAGGCAGTACCCAGGTTCCCAGGACATGGCTCAGAGAGTGGGACCAGAAGCTAATTAGAAAGGGAAGCCTCTGCAGGGAAGGCTCTGGCAGAGTAGGGTGAGGTGGCTGAGCAATCCAATCATTCAATGGCACGAGCAGGTGGAACTGAGTAGTAAAAAGAGCCTGGGCTAAAGGCCACTCATTGGAACCGTGATGCCAAAAGGAGTTGGCTGTGTTGAGGAAACACCAGCCTTGGAGGCCAGCCATATGGCATTGATAGAGGTGTAGTGTCCAAAGTGAGGGTGTGGCTACTATCCCACTGTACCCCAGGCTGATTCAGCTCACTGGTCTAGGTAGCCTTCCTGGCTCATACTCTACGGTTTCTGAGCTGCAACCTCCAATACCCTTCTACCAGCTCTGCCTTCCTCAGAGCTACCTGCTAAGCTTGCCTAAAGGCTAGTCCCCTCTGCCTCTCTGGCCCAAGCTGAGGCCATACTGTGTCAGCACTGGCCGGTTGAACAAGTCTCTCTGGCCTCCTGCAGGGATCCCTGTGGCCTTTGAAGCAGCTCCTGCTCGCATGCTACAGCAGAGCTCAAATAAAACAAGCATCTGATGCCGATTTCAAAAGGGTCTTTGTTCCAGCCCATGCCCTGCTGACGCGTGGGCCTGACTGGGCTTCTGGTTTGCCTGTACTTCTACCAGCCAGATGGCCCAGCAATACCTCACCATCACATCAGAGATACTCTGTCTGTCTGTGGGCAACCTTGGTATTCTAAGATATTTCTGTTATTGTTGTTGTTGGTGGTGGTGGTGGTGGTGGTGGTGGTGGTGTGTGTGTGTGTGTGTGTGTGTGTGTGTGTGTGGCTATTCCTCTTAGCTTGGACCTTTGTGTCTCTGGCCACCTCTGGACCTCTGGATGTTTCTGCAGCCTCTCTCTCTCCCTTTCTCTGTCTCTCTCCCCTTCTCCCTTCTTCTCTTGTTGTCACTCTCTTTCTGGTGTTATTCTCCCCGCTTCACCCTTCTTCCCTGGTCTGTCTCTCTGTCTTTGTCTCTCTGTATCTGTGTGTGTCGCACTACAGTCTAAACTTCCTAGGAAAACAGACACTGCACATCTCTCCTAATGGGAACAAATGGCAAGTGGGATGAATCTGTCTCCTGGGTGGGGAGACCCTAGCTGACAACTGGCCCATAGCCTCACCAAATGGTGTATATGGTATGAGCACCTGGCCCCCAAGGCCCCTCCCTCTTAGAGATGCTGTACTTCCTTTAAGCTGTGGACAGAGTATGCAGTGGCTGCAGAAAGGAGAGTCCCAGATGCCATGCTCTGAGCTGGAGTGTTCCTAGTGTGGACACAGACCACTTCTACTCTGAAAACACCAAGGCTCCTAGGCAGGGCTGGGCTGGATGGTAGCTTCATCCAAGTGGGGGACCCAGCAGCCAGCTTTTCAGCCATCCCTCCCTACAGCTGCCACTGAGGGTGGGCACAGAAACTAGAGCTCCAGGCCCTAGCCAGCTGCCAGGACTCACATTTCTCTCTGGGTGTCCCTCCCATGCATCTAGGGCATAAGAATGCTCCAGGGCAGTCTAATCCTGGCCTTGCTCCTTCCATGACCCCCTATGGCTGAGTTTTTCTGAAAGCCCACCAGGTTCTTAGGTGCCTACCAGGTTCTTGGGTGGCCTCATTCCCACCTGCTGGGGCTCTTTTGCTTGGATAGGGCTTGCCTAGGACTCACTCCTCAGCTTAAGGGTAACAAGCCAGGCTTCTGGGGC
>CM053752.1:111032619-111152654 GCA_028658305.1 Pachyuromys duprasi | reverse complement strand
TTTCTTTTCTTTCTGAGACAGGGTTTCTTTGTGTAGCCCTGGCTGTCCTGGACTCACTTTGTAGACCAGACTGGCCTCACAGAGATCTGCCTGCCTCTGCCTCCCCGAGTGCTGGGATTAAAGATGTGCGCCACCATGCCTGGCAGGCCTGGCTTTTTTTAACGGAAGTTCTCAGGTTCTCGTTTTTGTTTGGCATTACCACCTGAGCCCTCTCCCAGCCCTCCAGGGTGCCCTTTCATGTCAAGTCCACTTACCTTCTAGGATGAGTTCCCAGGACCTCAAACCTGATGCCTCCACATCCACCTAACTGGCAATAATGTTCATTCTGTGTTCACTGTGAGGCTGGCCTTGCCACAGGAGGTTATTAGCAGGGCCTAGGCCAAGATGGGAGTGTTAGGGGCAGCAGGGGTGCTCACACTGCATATCCAGGCCAACTGGATGAGTAGCTGCCCAGCAGGGTGCTGAGCATTTGACCCTGCCCCAGGCTTCCTGGGCTGCAGCCAAGTACTCAGGAACAAAAAGCCTGTGGTGTGAGGGAGGCGACTTGGCCAGAACCACAGAGTTGGAGCCTAGGGAACTCCAGAGGCTTGCAGAAATTTCTAGAATTCTTGATAACCTTCTAGAAGCTCACACTTGAGTTTTCAGTCTCAGGTTTTCTAGCTCAGTAGCGGAGTTGAGCCTTGGGCAGAGTGTGGATGGAACTTGAGGACAGGAGGGTCCCATGCTCCTGGGAAAAGCCTAGAAAAGGCTAGTCAGTGGGGACCAGCTGCAGGCACCCATTTCTGTGCACAGTATCTCTATTGGAAGCTGGTACCAGATGATCCTGCCACTAGATGTGGCCACAGACCTGTCCTCAGGTGTGGAGTAATGTCCTGTGGGTTGATCACATGCACAGACAGTGAGGCATTGGGACCTGCAGCACAAAAAAGCATAGCTGATTGGGGCTTATGACAGCCTCTGCCCCAAACAGCAAAGATGAGCAACTACTCACACATCTCTACTCCGGAGATTTCTGCAACTTCGTCTACACAGCCTCTAGCTAGCACCATAGTAGAACATTCCCAACAGTACAACCATCAACAACTCGCATGACCAGTGTGCATGGCAGATACACAAGTGTGACCCAGCTTTCTGATGGATCGGCCACAGTAAGGAAAGATGGTCTGACAGCTGTTGGAGTAGGAGGAGCCTAGAAGGAACTCAGAGAGCCACCCAGCAGGCCACCACACAGCAGGCCACCCATTTATGTCAGTGTCTCAGAGACAAGTCTGTGGGCTAGAACCCATCAAGCAATAGCTATTTGAGGTGCTATGAATGGAAGGATCTTGCAGGAGTGCCAGGCCTGTAAATGTGCCAGGTAAATTATTTCACAATAAAGTTGAAAAAAAAATAAAACATATGCCGTGGGTCCATAGTTAGCCAGGCTTATGTGGGCCTGGGGCAGGGCGGTCCCTTCCCTCTTGGCCTTTTGCAGTACTGCAGGGGTGAAGAGTGATGGCTCCATCTCGCTGCAGTTGGCTCAGTAGGCCAGGCCCCTACTCTGACCCGACCAGGCCTCCACCCTCCCACAGTCTTCCCAGAAGGAAGCAGAAGAGCAAATGGCACTTGGACTCCAGCCCAGAAAGCGTGGTGGGGACTGCCCCACATCCCACTCTTGCTTACAAGTGGCCCATGTCCAGCATCAAGGCAGAGACCCTTTGAGTGGCGAGGTCCAGGAATACCACCCTCACCCTGCCAGGACCGTGGGAAGGCTGTGCCCACTGTGAGCCCCACATATGTGGCATACCCTGAGTGTGAGGGACTTGAAGAGGGGCTCAAGAAGAAGACTCACACAATCCCCTCTGTGGGTGACACTCAGGGCTCTGACCCCTGTCCAAGAGTAGAGGAATGCTGGGCCAGAGAGGTCTAGGACAGCTAGGCCATCGCCTGGTGGCCCAGAGAGCTGTCCTTTCTCTGGCTTCCTTTCCTTCCCCACTCAGGACTGGCCTTAGTGAAAGTCACACTTCTTCATGTAGCTGATCCCATTCTGAGCCCTGGGCCATCAGGATATGGGAGCCAAGTTTCCAGAAACTGGGCAGTTAGTCATCAGTAGCCAAGCCAAGGAAGTAACTGCCTCCTGTCCAGCCCTACCAGCTGGCCTTGGATTCTATGGATCACAGAGTAGGGGGCTTTTCATGCAGGTCCCTGAACTGACTGTGTGCCCCTCAAGACTGATTGTGCACCATTAGGACTTCCCAGTTAGGACTGACTGCATGCTCTTAGTCAGTCTTTCAGGACTGTCCACATGATCTCAGAATTGCCTTTGAGACTTCAGTATTGAACATTTACCTCACCCCCAGGACTGACTGTCTGATTCCAGGACGGATCAAGTAACCCTAGGACTGACTGTGTGACACTGAGACTAAATCCCTACTCCCAGGAATGACTGTGTTCCTCTGGTACTGAATACATGGCTCTAGAAGAGGCCACATGTTTTCTGTACTCAGCTTCAAGTGGTGCCCGTCAGTAGCTAGGATCTAAAGGACTTTCACCTCTGTTTCCATTGTTCCTGTTGGAGTGTAGGACATTTAGCCACTCCAAAGAGGAGTGCCTCAGGGTCAGCTGAGGAGTCTCCCTGAAAGATTTCAGGGCAGTGTGGATACAGCTCCATGGGTATGTCCCATCTATGTCCCAGAAGCCAAGAGAGGCTATAAAGAAGCAGTTTCTAGTTCCCCACAAACCCAGTACATCCCATACAACTACAACTGGGGATGTGATTGTTGAAGACACCATAGAGAAGGATGAGGCTACACAAAAAGCTGAGGCAGGGCCCATGAGCCCAGACCTGGGCATAAGGGAGACATTTGTCCATCCAGGTCTGTCTCGCTAATGGAGTGAGGACAAGAGCCCAGGCCAGATCTCTTACTTTTCTTGGGCTGTGGTAACAGAGTCCCACAGACTGGCAGCTTAACAGCGTGAACTTACGGTGTCAGATATCTGGGGTGGGTTGTGATACTTGCTCAAGACCCTGAGCGCCATTTCTGGTACCACATATATGAAAAGCGGTCTGAAAGCAGAGGGTCACAGCGCTGGTTCCTCCCAAGACATCCTTCTGAGCTTGCAGGTGCCATCTGTTTCCTGGTTCCTCTCATGACCATCCCTCTGTGTACATCCTGGTCTCTTCCTATAAGGAAGACATCAGCCATATTGGATAGGGATTTCTCTCACACCCCACTTTTAAAAACAAGCTCTTTAAAGGTGTTGTCCCCCGAAAGCCACATATTGAGACTCTGGAGGTTAGGGCTTCAACACAAGAATTTCAGGAGGACACCACTCAGCCCCTAAAGCCTCTGGGGATGAGGCTAGTTCTCGATGTCTTCCTTCTGAGTGGGGAGGGATCCTCTCAGGATCAGCCTCCTTCCTTTTTCTCAGGCCTCTCATGTGGTGCACACTATCCAAGTCAGGGCAGAGTTGGGCTTCCTGTCCCTGATGCATCTCTCAGTTTTCATTAGCTGAGGAGGCCCATGCTTCCCAGATGCCTCCCCTTTCCTGCATTCAAGGCCCCAGCTAAGACCCCATTTGGTCTCACCACGAAGCCTTTAGCTACTCCCCTCCACCCTGCATACCAGTGACAGTGACGATGAGGCCTTAGTGTAGCTTTGATATTGTTCTACCTTCCTCCTGGGATCAAGGACATGGACAGAGAATGGGGAGCAGTACTGCAACATCAGTTACTGATGAAATGGGGCTTGGGGCCTGACCTCTTTGAGGTTAGGCCACAAAATCCTCATTGGGAGAATGAGCCATTCACCCACCAGGGATGCTTTGAGCGTGACCTGGGCTTGCTTGGACCTGGTAAACAAGTGGTGCTTTGCTAGCTATTAGCACTCAGCAACTGTCCCTCTGGGCTATCAGAACTGAGGAACCCAGAGGGTTCCAGAGAAAGCATCTCACTGGCCAGAGGGAGGGCTCTGCTGGCAGTCATACCCTGTAAGGACATTTCTCTCCAGCTGCCCAACTCCACTCCATCTCCTCCAGTGGCTTCTAACTTTGAGAAACCATCTGTATTGACCTACAGGTCTCTCAAGGCATTTTCTGTCTCCTATCAACCTCCCTTGAAGCCTTTCCCTGACTAAGCCCCCAGAGACCATGATGGGCTCCACCATATTTCAGGAAGGGGGAAAGATCTTCTAAACTAGAAGATCCCTCTGGCTCTTAGGAGCCTAGAGTACACAGAGAGGGAAGACTTCCCACAAGCTTAACTCGGGGATAGAGTTTGCCTCCCCCCCCCGCCCCAGGGACTCATCTATCCCTACTCTGGGGTGCTTTTAGCTCTGCTCTAATCATTGTGGCAGAGCCAGACTGCTCCTGAGGTGGACAGCGGGCCACCAGAGGTCTGAATGTGAGTACCACACCCTGGCCATCTCCACCAGCTGTTCTGGGGGTCATGGTAGCTCTTACTCACATGCTTCCATGTGCCTCATCTCTGTGCTCCCAGCAGGATGCAGGGGGCTTTGCTGTCTCTGGCCACAGATAAACCTCCCCCACAGCTTTCTGGAGCCTTTGGGAGGCACACATTCCAGAGCCTTCTCCCAGACCCTCCACCTTCCCTGTGTCCTCCCTGTTTCAGGCCCAGAGCCCTCTCCCCTACCAACTCACCCTCCCCCAGAAGGAGATTCCCTCCCTCAGCAGGCCTCCCACGGTAGTGTCCAGCTGTCCACACAGCCTGCAGAGCCACCTGGGGCCACTTTCTACTGATCTCATCCCTCTAACCTGCCTTCCCAGGCCCTGGGCCGTGGGATCAAACTAGTGGGTGGGCGGAACTCCTTGCATGGCATGGATGCTGTCTTGTATGGGGAGCCCATCAGCCCACAGTGTCAGGGATGGCAGAGAGGGTGCCATGAGGAGCCCCTCAGGACTACAAAGGACGTAGGGGAACCATATACCAGAGGAGGGAGGACTAGTGGGTTTGGGCTTCCTTAGCTCTGGATATGGAGAATCTACCAGGACACCAGGTCTGGGGCTGGCACCCAGGCTGTACTTGAGACACAGATTAATGGATGGGGTGACAACAGGGCACTGGTTTGGGGGATCTTGCCATATGCCTGCTGCATGGATGTCCTGTGTCTCTGCAAGGCCCCATGGGATCATCGCAGGCCTGGTGTTCTGTAGGTGATGGGGCTGACTGTGACAGGAGGTCTGGTGTAGGCAGTAGGCCTCAATGTGCAGGGAGGCATGAGGGTAAGGCAGTACCAGAGAGGGCTCACACTGCCCTTCAGTGAATCTCGTACTCTTGGGCCTGAGTCCAATTTGTGAGTTTCTGACAACTACGGGGGATGGGGGAAGAGGGAGGGGAGGTGTCTCAATTTTGGCATAATCAGGAGAAGGCTGTAGGAGAGAGCTGTTCTCAGACTCTTCCTAAGGGCTCCCTGCACCAGAGGCTGAGCCAGGGTTCCTGGAGGCCTACTGACAGGTGCAAGGAGTCAGGCCACAGCTGTGTATAGAACCTGCGTTTCGGGGCAATTAACTCCCCAGCAGCCGAAACCTGGAGGAAGACAAGCCAGCCTCTGCCTAGGCCTGCTCGGGCCCAGCCCAGCATCACCACCCCACCCACCTGTTGGAGCCCACAGGTGACTAGAAAAAGGGTGGCTTTCAGGGACTGGGGGGCAGGGTGTTCATGAGGAAGACGGTTGAGGCTGAGTGGGGATTCACTTTCTTGTAGAAAAGACAACCAAACAATAAGTACCCGAAATGGAAAATGGAAGAAAGCTGGCAGGCTCCCGCAAGCATGCAGGACAGTTGGTTTCTGCGAGAACTGTCTAAAATGCCTGAGAGTCAGGCCACACCAGCATCAGGGATGCCCTGTCTTTCTTCCCCCCTTCCCCCTACATTTTCCAGCTCTCCTACCTCAACAGAATCTGCTGCTTGTAAGGCTCTGGCTCAGCCAGGTCTGCATGCTGCAGGCAGGACCTGTCTCCAGTCTTGGCTTGGGTGACAGGTGTTGGTGTGCAGCCTGGCCCATACAGTGCCGCTGCCTCCCACACACCCTCTGAAGTAGACAAGTGGCCCTGAGGAGCACACTACGCGCAATGGGGCCTCATGGGCAGGACTGTGGCTGACCTCTGCTCAACAGGACCTGTCCCCATGAATGTCCACTGTTTGGTAATTGTCACAAACATGGACCAGCCTCTTCTCATCTCCTGTTTCTTCTTCCTGAAGAACAAAATAAAAACCAAATAGAATAAAACAAACAAACAAACAAGAAACCAAAAACATAGGAACAACAGCAACAACAGCAAAAACAGGCTGGTACTCTGTCATGTGGCTAGCACAAGGGAGACCCCACTCAAGTCCCTTTGGCATTGGGATTGGCTTCTGAGTTGTGTTCCAACCTCCATGGCATGGCCAGGCTTCTTGCTACTGGAGTGGGCAGCTGGACACATAGGCTCTGGACACAGGGACCACAGCATCAGGCAAGGACATATGTTTTGCAGTCTGCCAGACTGTTGTAGCTTTCTCCAGCTCCACTGTCTTGGAACAGACAGATCTGACTCTGTGGTAGGATGCTGGGACAGAAACAGCTGCCTAGGTAGAGAGCAGATATTCAGCTAAAAGATGTGTTACTCTAGCAAGGCAATCAATAAACGTTTATGGAGTGCCAACTGTGTACAGGATGTAGGATGTTAGGGAGGCAGCAGCAGACAGATACCTGTCACCTGAGGAGACAGACTTCTGCAGGGAGGCTTGTCATCCAGAAGGCCTTCCTGGACGCAGAAGAGTATTTCCAGGGTTTTCAGAGGCTAAGTGCCCTTTGATATAATAAGAAAAAGAGCTGCTTCTATCTGCCCTGGTAGTTCCTCATGTGGACAGATGAACCCATGGCAAGGTTCCAGGCTTCTTCCTACTCAGTGCTCTGTCTCTGTGTTTTGGGACACATCTGAGAGTCGCTGTGCTTCAGTGTTCTCTGGGGAGCCAGGTGATCTGGGGGTTGAACCCATCTCACACACAAAGCCTGGCGCTTCAATGATTTATCAAGCACATGGGCTCCCAGGATGGGCAGGATCGCTGCAGCTGGGCCCCTGCTTGCCCTTGGCCTCAGCAGAGCAAAGAGGAAGCAGACATAGCTCTGGTGCAAGAGGGATGTTTGTGCAGATGACCCATGAGCTTGTGCAATGACTGTGAGGCCCGAAAACTGGCTGCCTGTGGCTGCACGCGAGGGGCAGCTTCGGGTCATCAGGAGTAACTCAATGGCCGGGGTGTCTACAGCAAACCATAGCCAGAGTTCTACCCACCAGCTGGTTCTACCCCACAGCCTGAACTGGACAGGAGGAGCCTCTCCCAGAGGCCTGCACTCCTGAGCTCTGCACCCTCCCTTGATGCATCTCCTATACCACCTACTGAAGAGCCTGGGGTTCAAGACCACCCTCCCCACCACATGCGCAGACACCATCTTTCCTGCCATACCCAGCTGAGTGTTTGCTGTCTCTCAGGACAAAGCTGGAGGCCTGGCCCTTGGGTCAGTTCCAGGGTCTGGTCTGAATGATGGTCTGTCCAAACCCTGCTCTCAGAGCTCCCTGTGGGAACTGAAGCAGGTTCTTCCTCCCTTGTTGGGGGAGTGCAGAAGCACCCTGGGCAGAGTAGGCAGGAAAGGGGTCAGACAAGGCTCTGAGCTACACTGTGAAGGAAGAGCTGTGGTCGCCTAAGAAGCCTGGAGCAAGGGCCAGCACAGCAGTCACAGGGCTTGGCGTCTTCCCTGGCTAGTGAGATAAGCCAGGGAGGAGCCACCCCCACCCCATGCCTAGAGGAGAGTCTAGATTGAGCGTGGAGCATCCCCCACAGAGAGGTTCCAGAAGGCAGGTAGGTGCCCAAGCACCCAGCTGCCCCCAAGAGTAACAGTGTCCTGAGGAACAACCCTGAGAGTGCAGGGGAGGGAAGAGGAGGGACAGCTGACTATTGTGGTGTCCCTGATTAAGAATAGATGCAGAGCCAGGGCTCCACCCTGGCTACCACTATCAGGGCCTGTGTGCATGACCTCAGCAAGCCAGACTGGCACAGGGAGGGGCGTGGGTTCCCCTGTCCTCCAGGCTTCATTATCTGGGGCTGCCTTGCCCTGCAAGAGATAATTGTTTATAGCTGGAATAGATTCTGGGAATTTGTCACAGGGCCAAAGAGGGAGATCTCACAGACATGGTCAGGGGCTGTGGCTCCTGGCCAGGGAATCCCAGAGGTCTGTAGGGGCTGATTCAGCCATTGTGGCTTTTGAGGGAGACTAAGGCCAGGAGAAGGGAGGTAGCTCGCCCTGGGGTTGCAAGCACATTTGGGTGGACTACCCTGGGCCCACCTCCTCATCTCACTCCCGCAGGCCCTGCTAGATGCTCCCTGGAAAGGGAAAGATGGGATGGAGGGACAGCCAGGCAGCTCCTAAGTAAGGCCTGGCCTGTAATGTTCCAGGCCATACTCTTCCTCCAGGGCCCTGGCCCAGGCTGCAGTCTTTGCAGGTCAGGCATATGATTCATGACTAGAGACTAGGAAAGAGACACCTGCTCCCTCAAATCTTACCAGAGGGGCACTGGCCAAGGCTTCCTAGAGGCAGACAAGGAGCTGCCTCCCCTTGTAGGGGGGAATCTCAGAAGAATTGGGGCCCTCTGGGATCCCCTAGCGCCCCTCTTCCCACACCAGAGCCTTCCAGTCCCACCCAGTGCCCGCAGCCAGCCTTCTCGCTCCTCTTGCAACATCACATGAAGGCTGTGGCGGAAACCCTCGTCACTTTCAGGCCCCAACCTGCTGCCCGCCTCAGGCTCCCAGACTCCTCTCCCACGGGGGAGGGGGTACCAGCCCAGAGACCCTGTGGAGACATGTCCCCGGGCTGCAGGTCCCTGAGAGTGATAGTGGGCACTGCGTGCCTCTGCTGCCTGGGAAAAAGGTTCTTTCTGCCCAGACCCCAAACAACCAGGGACCTCACAATAACCGCTCGGTCCTGGTTCTTTGGTCTCTCCATCTCCAAAGGGTCATCTGCTCGAAGCCTTCATCAGACACATAGGGATGATACTTCTCAGCCTGGCCCACATCTGGGAAATGTGTGTGAGAAAAGGGGCACTCTGAGATTGGCCCCTCCCTCCAGATTCCCTTGGACCCTTGGCCCTTGGGTAGTAGAGTCCTAGTCCCTAGAGACCCTGGGTGCTTAGGGGAGCTACGAGTTTTGCCTAGGCATGTCTGGAAATTGAGAAGTCTCTTCAGAGTATGTATGGATGGAGCTAGAGAGAAAGGCAGTTCTGGGTGGGCTCAAAGGTGGGGGCATGGGGCCTGTGTATAGGCGAGACCCAGCACCCCCTTTCTTGCTTGCTTCTCCTGGCAGCAGGCAGGTGGGTGGCGGCCTCATGCCCTGGGCTTCCTGTTCGGAGCACAGGCTGCCGCAGGTGGGGCCAGTGACAAGGTTTTCCTTCCTCTGGGCCGATGAAGTGGAGGTAGTGAGTTGGGGATAAACAAGGAAGGTGATCTCCCTGCAGGGACACTGCTAGAGGTGAGAGGGTCCCGAAGCTGAGCTTGGTGAAAAGGACTGACTGACCCAAGACAGAGGCTCCTGGAGGTAGCAGCCTCCCCCACCCCCATGCCAAGGCAATACTTTTTTGGCCATTCTGCATGTGCCTCACAAAGCTCTCCTGTGCCACTATGCAGGTTGTCTGCTGCTCACAGGATTTGGCCCTACAACAGCCAGGCCTGCCCTAGGGTTTCTTTCAGAGGTGCCTATTGGAACTTAAGCCGGTGTGGTACCCTACTGCTCATGTACAAATCATCTGCAGCCTCCTCCTCTGTCACATTCATTGGTCTCTCTCTTGCTCCATCAGTGTCTGGTCATGGTACAGGCCCTCTCTGACCTTTTGATTGCACTCACTGCTCTGGACGCTTTGCTATGGCTAGGAGGGGGCTGAGTAAAGCTTCTCTGGGGGCCCTCTGCCCTCAGTGTCCAGGAAGACACTAAGGAAGCTTGGTGGCCATGGTGAAGGGTTCAGAACAGTGCTGGGTGAACAAAGAGTGGCAGCAAGTAAGCTCAGGGTGGACCCTGGTCAGGGCCATGCACAGTTGGGGGCAGCATGTGACAACCCACACCTACCTTCCCCTCCCTGCCTTGTAGGACACACAGTCTGGACCTTCATGGCTAAAGCTCACTTCTTTGTGTTCCTCCCTAGCCTCTGCTCCTCAGGATGCATCTTTTCTGCCACCTCACGTAGAGTCTGACTTTGTGGTACAGGGCCTAACCACCTCCTCCAGGGATCCCTCTCAGGGCTCCCTGCCCTTGACTCAGCTCCTCCATGTTCTCTGGACAGGCTCTGAAACCACATCAGGATATAGAGGCTGGATGTCCTGGGCAAGCGGCATCTTTGTTAATGCCATGGTCAGTGCCTGAAGAGCACTGTCTAGCTTCTCTAGCGGTAAGTACACTTACAGGGCAGCTGTATCAAGCAGGGCACATGCCCGGGCAATGCTCGCTGCAACTAGATACTAGAGAAGGATCTCCTGGCCCCTAGAGCTAGCTCCCACCCCTAAGGAGCCCTCTCACTATCTCTCTGTTATCAAGTGGCTCACGAACAACCAGAGATCACCATGTATCAGGGTGGCAAGCACTGAGTGTACCCAGTGCTGTGCTCATCTACCCCATCCCCGAGGCAGTCACGGTGGCCCCAGAAACCTCTAGCCTCAGCTCTCCATCCTCATACCTGTGGGCAGTAGACTCCATAACTCAGATTTCCATAACCCTGGCCAGGCTCCCGTGGCCTTCACTGATCCTGTGGTCAAACTGCCCAGGTTTATCTACCTCCTGGCAGAAGCAATTACTGAACACCAGCTATGTACTGTGCAATGCTGGTGTGGGCAGAGCTGATTTTGTGGTGGGTGGTGCTGTAGCCTGGTCCCTCAGCAGCCCCAATGGAGACCTGGACAAGCAGCCAAGGAGCAGCTGGGGCTGGGCAGCTTCCTTGTGGCTTCCTGAGGGGCACTTGCTGGTGCTTACACCTGGCCACCTGCCACTCTTCCCTCCTCTCTCAGCGTGTTCTCACGCTCAGAGCTGGCACAGAGACCAGGCCACGCTGAGACTTGTCATCCTGGTCTTGGGAAGGCAGGCGAGGCTCTCCTCTAGACCCGGGGGCAGTTGCTACAGCAAGTCTGGACACGGCAGGGATAGAGAAAGTTGCAACACAGGCCAAACAGCCCCAGGAGGCCCGCTGAGCACACATCCCAGCCCCCAGGCCAACTAGGGCCTGAGCTTCTGTCCTCCCCAAAGCTAGTCTGGAGGCCTAGCCCAGGGTCCTAGCCCTCTCTGGCTCTATTTCCACATCTTGAAGCTGGGGTAGTAAGGGTAGCTGGGACATGTATATGGAGCCTGACTCAGAGGCGGACTCTCTCCCTACCACAGCAGTGGCGCCATCGTTGCAGGCCCCCAGAGAGACTTTTTGGAGAGAAACACGATGATGGAAAGGTCCGCCTTGGGGCACAGATCTCTGTCTCCACACCAGGTGGCTATCTCTTCAGGGCACAAAACTAGGATTCTTAAGGTCCTGACACTAACAGGCTGGGGAATGGTGGTCTGTGGTTTCTGTCTCTCTCATCTTGTCTCTTGTTCAGCTCAGTCCCTGGATATGTCTAGCCACACTGGTGGTTTTGGATCTCATTGGCCCCATGGAACCAAGAATTGTCGTGCAGCCTGGTCATGTGTCTGCATCTCCCATGTGCACCTGCCCTCTGAAAGCCAGCTACACAACTCTCATAACAGACCTCAGGAGCAGTGAAAACCACTAGAGTCAAGGCCAGCCCCTGGGACCCTTGATCCTTATCTTTATTCCACCAGGCCCTGGGATAGGCCTGTACTTTTAAAGACATACAAATAGAAGTCCCTCCAGGAACAAATGAAACCCCTACACATTCCTGACCTGCCAGAGCTGCCTCAGCAGAGGGGCTTTGGGCAGATTCTGTCCGGGCTATCACCTTTACTTACTCTATTGTCATTTTGGGAAACTGAGGCCCAAGGAAGCACAGGCCCACACTCAACTTCAAAAACTACTGCTGGCAGGTCCTGTTGGGGAAGCAACTTTAGCTTTGGGGTGCAGACCTCCCAAATGTTCCATTTCCTGATCCTTTCTGGGGAGGAAGAGGAAGGACCTGTGAGATAGTGGTCCTTCTGCAGGAGTCTACCAGGCGTGGTAGTGGCAGCAGCTAGAGGGTAAGACATGGCCCCCTATTGCCGCCCTAGGTGGGCGGCAGCCCCTTGACACTTCCCACCCGCTGGCACCTTCCCAGGCAAGCGTGGGAATGTGGCTGGCAGGAACAGGCCTCTCCCCCCAGGATTCAGCACCTGGGTGCGGGCCAAGAACACTCTGATCTGAAGAGGAAGCAATGTTCAGTTGCCCAACCTGACCCAAGACCACTGGGAAGTGAGGAAGCCTTGGGTGGATGCACATTGACCAGGCTCAGGCCCAGACTGAGCTCCAGTCCAATCCCCAATTCCTGCTACAGTCAGAGCCTGGATCCCATTCAGAGTCTGAGCCCTCATCTGAGCCACAGATGGAGACTTTGCCCAGGCACACAGACAGACTGCCCTAGCCGTGAATTTCCTTCTGATTCCTGATCCCAGACACAGACAGATCTCTTATATCAGGTTCGAGTTTGTCTCTGATCATAGTCACAGCCCCTCAATACTAATCCAAGGTGAGCCCTGATCAAAGCCAGGCTCTGGTTCTAGCTATAAACTGAGCCATGGTCCTAGCCATAGACTGAGCTTTGGTATAGCACTGACTGAGCCCTGATCCCAGCCACACACTGAGCCCTAACATAGCACTGATGAAACCTAAGCTCTAACACAAGCATAGGATGAGGCTGACTGGGACCTGAACCTGAGCATGGCTCCTGACTTAGACTGCTCCTGACTCCACACTGAGTGTCATCTTTTTTTTTTTGCAGGTCTCTAGCTCTAGCTGTGTCTGTGTCAGTGCCATGGCCCACGGCCCCTCATTCCCTAAACGGAAGCCACTGTGGGTTAGCTGCCTCAGCTGAGCAGTGGAACACAGAAGGTGACAGCCCATCCCCACTGGGCTCTGAATCTTCCCTGGGTGTTGCATTAATTTTCAAAGTAAATTAGGGCAGCGTGCATAGGGTTAAAGACAGAGCCTGGGCTGTAGACCCAAAGAAAGGCCAAAGAGTTAGGGCAGGGAGAGGGCTACCTGGCTTTCTGAACATCTGCTGTGTACTGACCCTTCTGAGCTAGCTCCAAGGAGTAAACAGGATCCACTGGGCTTTGCCCAGGCTAGTCCACCCTGTGCTCAAGTATGTACAGCTGTGGATGGCATGCTGCGCTCTGACTGGGTCAGTTACATGCTAGAGATAGATCTCAGTTTGACAGGTGCAGACATGTGAGGCAGGGTGCCTGGGTGGGGTGTTCCTCAACAGGGGGTAACCAGAAGAAATGAGACACCTGAGGGCAGAGACACTGTAGGGACTCAGCCAACAAAGAACACCAGCTCCCCACACCTGCCCACGTTCCGCACTAGCAATCTTGTACTTAGGGAGGAAGCTGCTTGTCGGAGATGAACTACTGCTCTAATCTCTGCCCCTTATCTGCCTCGTATTTGCCCAGTGAGAGTTTAAACACAGGGCCTGGAGGTCAAGGGGGGTGGGAAGGGACAGCTGATGTTTGCCCAGCTTCTCCCAGCCCTGTTATAAATAGCCTGGAGCTTCTTGGCTGTGGATGGTTGCAGGGTCCCCACAGGCACCGCCTAGCACTTGGGCACCAGATGCCAGGTGGCAAGCCTTGGGTATTGACATTCCCCAGCTCTGTGTTTGGCTTCCGACAGAGGCCCTGACAAGGGCAAGGCTGGAAGAGCTTTTTCTCATAGGAAAGCCCCCTGCTCCCTTAGGCTACTCCCCCAGGCTATCCCAGACCACACCTGCGCCATGGGAGAGCCCCAAGGTGTGCAGTCTTCACTGAGAGCCTCAGAGGGTCCAGGGCTGGGCCAGACCTCAGGCGTGGGCGCTGGCCCTTGCTCTACAGCAACTGGTTAGACTTCGGGAAGGACACAACGAAGAGCCCTGCCCTGAGTCAGAGCCCTTCCTTAGAGTTCCAGGCACCACTTGAAAGGCAAACTGGAACCTGCTCCCGATGTATCCAGAGCATCTGTGTAATTGATGAGCCTCAGTTTCCTGGCTATAAAATGAGATGCTTAAAGATGGGCGTAGCAGTGCACACCCTTAATCCTGAGACAGAAGCAGATAGATCTCTGTAAGTTCAAGACCAGTGTGGCCTAGATAGTAAGTTCCAGGACAGCCAGAGGTACATAGTGAGAACCTGTCCCAGAAAAAAAAAAAATCCCAAACAAGCAAGCTGGGGAAATGGCTCAGTTGGTAAAGTGTTTGCTCAGCAAACATAAGAACCCAAATTTGGATTTCTGGCACCAGGTAAAAAGCTGGGAATGGTGAAGCAGGTCTCTAACCCCAGTACTAGGGGCAGACAAGGACAGACAGACCCCAGTACTTTGCTGGCCAATTAGCCTACCCAAACAGTGAGTTCCAGGTTTGGTGAGAAAGCCTTCTCAAAACATTAGGGGAAGAACAATAGAGAGAGACACCTAATGTTGACTTCTGACCTTCACACATATACATATGGGTGAATACCACTGTGTATATATGTATACACATGTATAATGCGCGCATACACACACACACACACACACACACACACACACACACACACACACACACTGGTTTGCTCACAGTGCCTCATTCCAGCCTTGTGGAAGAAGACAAATGCATTGTCAGCATCCCTCAGCTATATGCCTTAGAGCTTTCCCATGGGCAAAGCAAGCAAGCAGAGCAGGGGGTGGTTCTCAAGGCCAGGCAGGGCTACTGCCACATCACATGTGAGCAGGTGAAGGGGAACCCTAGCAGGTGGTACTGGCCCAGGCTCTAAGCAAGCAAGGCCTCACAAACCTGAAGTCTGGTACCCAGCACTCCCTAAATCTCTAAGGAAGCCCTTTTGCTTTCTGAGTTTATTGGTTTCACCAATCTCATTAGCCAGTTTATAGGGCCTCTAGGTTCCTTCAAAGCCCTTCTGGCCCCACAGCTTTGTGAGTCCTTCTTGCATCCCTGGGAATGGGCTAAATGATCCCCAGGTTCTGTAGAGCTCTGAGGTCACCTCATGAGCCACAAGCCAAGAGAACAAGGTTGGGGAGCCAGGTGGGTTTGCTGTCCTTGAGGGCCTTTGGAGGACAATCAGATCTGTGGCTGCCATGGCTATGTCCTGCTCTCAGGTCTATCAGTCCAGCAGGATGTCCAGCCCTGGTAATGACATCAGTGTCGTTAGCCTGGGATGAGAGAGCCCTGGGTACACAATTCATCTGCCCATTCATTTCCACCATTGGTAGTCAGCTAATGCAGGGAATTCCAGCACTCAGGAGGCAGAGGCAGAGGCAGAGGCAGAGGCAGGTGGATCTCTGAGTTCAAGGTCATCCTGATCTATAGAGCAAGTTCAAGGACAGCAAAGGCTACACAGAGAAACCCTGTTTCACCAAAACAAAAACCAACCAACCCACCAAACAAACAAACAAACCAAGTTCTTTGCCCATCGACTTCCAGAATGAAGACCATCCCCAGCAATCAGACTGTCAACATTGTTGACATTACTCTGAAGGGATGCACAGTTGTTGTGAAGGTCCCCAGAGGAACCCTCGGGAGGGACTTCAATCACATTGCTGTAGAGCTGAGTCTCTTTGGAAAGAAAAAGAAGAGGCTCCGGGCTGACAAATGGTAACAGAAAGGAACTGGCCACTGTCTGAACCATCTGCAGTCATGGGCAGATCATGATCAAGGGTATTACACTGGGCTCCTAGTACAAGATGAGGTCTGTGTATGCTCACTTCTCCCTCACTCAGGAGACTGGGTCTTTGGTCAAAATCTGAAACTACTTGGGTGAAAAATACATTCGTAGGGCTCAGATGAGGACGGGTGTTGCTTGTTCTGTCTCTCAAGTCCAGAAAGATAAATTAATCCTTGAAGGAAATGATATTGAACTTGTTTCAAGTTCAGTGGCTTTGATTTAGCAAGTCATAACAGTTAAAAACAAGGCTATCAGAAAGTTTTTGGATGGTGTCTATGTGTCTGAAAAAGGAACAGAGAGCAGCAGGCTGATGTTTAAGACCTCAGTTACCGAGCTCCAGAAACAAGAGCCTGAATTACAAATATGTCAGGGCTGAGGACAACAAAAGACACATTGAAAAGAGGAAAAGGATGGAGGAAGAGGAAGAGGGGAGGAAAAAAAAGAAGAAAGGGGAAGAAAGAAAGAAAACCAAACCAGCAAAAACTATTTGACAACAATCTTGGCACACAGGCAACTCTATTAATACCATAAGTAAAGCATTTCCTTACCTCCAAAGGTTACCTTTACGCATCATTTTAAAAGAAATTAAGATAATTTATGAGCTCTGCATGTCTGTTGGGTCATGGATCTGGCTAGGCATGTTGGGTGTCAGAGAACAGAGAGGTCTGAACAGCCTCTCTGAGGGGTCCGGTGGTCTCTGTGACCCTGGACATTCAGTAGCATCTAAAAAGGTATGAGCAGGTCAGGTGACTGGACTAGGAGGGCTGGGGGACAGATGACATAATGGAGTAAAGGGTGAAGAGGTAGGGAGGAACTGAGGCCATAGTCTGAGCCCTCAGGAAGAGGCTTCTGGGGAGGGGAAGACTATGTGTGCCTGACCCCAGGTTTCTACAGTCTCACTGAATAGATCGAGAGGACAGGCCTCAGTCTGTGCAGCAAAGACAGCCTCGGAGAGCTTCCTTAAAATCCAAGGAAGGAGGAGTGGGCTGAGGGAAGAAGAGTGCTCTTCACTTGAAGGGTCTTCACTAGCATTTCAAGATGAGGGCCAGGCAAAGCTGGCCACCCACAGAGCCCTGCGCACCTGCTGTTCCTCCTCCCCCAACCACCGGGGGCTGCCTGCCCAGCAACCACACAGGATCAGCCCCAACTTATCTCTCTACTCCACTTGTGGATGACAGCCCCTCCCTCCCCTGGGGAGACTGTGGCTACCACTGACATCTGCTTTCTCCCTGTTCCCACACTCCTTGCCCTCCACAGTCTCTGCCTGTGTACCTGATTGGGGCTTGGCTTCTGAAGACTCCTGGGGACACTGAGTCATGCCACCCAGAGCTGTGGACCTGCCTTCAGTCCTGTGAATGCCAGCTGAGCTCTCTCGGCCTGAAGCCTGCAGCCAAGCACCCTGAGGTAGGTACTGTACCCTACTTCTCCGAAGAGAAAACTTAGACACACTTACATATCTGGACAAAGCCTGCAGGCTGCTCTCCCCAGCCTCTGTACCTGAGTACAGTGTACACAGCCCTAAACTGCCTTCCCAGCGCTGTGAGTACAGACACAGCACCATGCCTCTGCTTGACACAGCTGAAAACATACAGGCTCAGGTGTGGCCTGTCACTTCTAAGGGACTCTGGAGACTGAGGTCCTCACTGGGCACTGTATCCACCTGTTCTGTACCCAGGTTTGTCTGACAGCACAAGTACCTGTTGCTCTAGGCCAGCTGGGAGCCAGACTTGCCTGTTGCCAGGGCCAGAAATGGAGCTCAGCAGAGGCATGAAGGAAGAGCAGGGATGGGCCTGTGATGGGACCTTGGCAGCGTTCCAGCTCACTCTTCTGGCACACAAAGGCCTACTGACCATATGCCGCTGCTGTGATTTGTTGGGGCGAGGGCTGGAAGCGGCTGGCACACTCCACCCTACCCACCTTGGCACAATGGAACATTCCACAGGCAGTTCTGTGTCCTTGTGCCCCATTACCCTCCTAGAGCTTCCCTCAACTGGGCTACAAGCATCCCAGCTGCCTAAGCCAAAGGGGTTACAACTCAGGCTCCATGCTTTGCTGGCAGATCATGAGGGTCCCTGTCAGGGTCTAAGAACAGATGTCAGTAAATGGAACATGAGAGCACCATCAACTCCGGAGGTAGGAAAAGAAGGGTGGCTCCCTGCTGGCCTCAGGAGTTCAACACTCATCCCCTGTCCCCATTCCTTGTCCGCCTTACCAAAGGCCTTTCCATCCCACAAGAGCAGTGGTGTGTCACACACCACCTGTGGCCCTGTCTTGACTCCTGACTTCCTGTCAGGAGCCCCAACTTCCTCAGCTCTTGAGGTCTATGTCTTTGCGAGGGGGGAGCTCCCATCTGAGGGGAGAATGGAGACAAAGGGTGGCGAATCCTCCTCCATCTTTGTCAGCAAGGCTCCCTTCCTTCTTCCTCCATCAGCTCTTCCCCCCCCCCCCAATCTTTTGTTCCTCAAGCAGCTGGCATCCTTCAGTGAGTCATGAGGACACTGAAGGATTTTCAGAGGCCTGGCCATTGATAACCATTGGGTTTAGGGTGGGAGATAAGCTGAAGGAGGTACAGGATCCTTACAAGTCCTGGGTACCTGGAAAAGAGTTGGATCACACCAGCCTGTGTACACAGTCTGTAGCCATGGCTGTTTTTAAGACCACATTGCCCCTTTGTGGTCACCTGAGGTTCTGCATTCACTCCCAGTCCAAAAGTGAGATAACATACCGGGGCCTAGAACTGGCAAAAGCACCGGCTCTCTGGGGCCTACAGGACCTGAGAAAGGGAGGAAGCTGGGGAGCCCCCCACCCCAATGCTCAGAACACTGTGGTTTGGACTCAGAGCCTGTGCTTCTGGCCTGGAGGCCCACACTTCCGTCATCCACCCCTGTGTTGAAAGAAGAGGACTCAGGACCCTCCAGAGAAGCAGAGCCAGGGCCAGCAGAGGTGGGGAAGGTGTGGCAGGGCTGCCCCCTCCAAGGACTGTAGGCAGAGATTAAATACCAACCAGGCAGAAGAAAATGACTAGATAGAATGAAAATGAACTAACAGAGAACAGAGGGCTGGCCCAATGGAGAGCACCCAGGGGGCAGCTCACAACCGTAACCCCAGTTCCAGGGGCTCAGCACCTCTGCACAGACATACATGCTGGCAAAACACCAACGCACATAAAAATAAGCAAGTCTTTAAAAGATGAATAAGTAGATAAAATGGGCCAACCGGAAGGTCAGTGTGACCTACAATTAAATCTGCAAAGGCTTGTAAAGAGATGGATCTCAAAACAGAATAAGCCAGAAAAAAAAGACATACTTCACCAAAGTCAGGATCCAAAGACAAAACAGTGCCTCAAACTCAGCAGACACTGGGACAGCAGTATTTCAGTCTAGAGCCACTGCATGGTCAGCACTCAGGAGGAAATGGCTAGCCTAAGGTACATGCATGTATAGGATGGGGAGAAAAAGGGAAGAAAGGGAAATAATGTCTCAGCGGTATTAAAAACCTGATGATCAAAAATTGGCAACTTGTGCCATTTTTTGTGGCCAGGTGGGTGGGACTTCCAGTGGAGGGAGGGAGACACCAACCCAACATTAAACCTTCAACCCAAAATTTGTCTTGCCTACAAGAATGTAGGGATTAAGATGGAGCAGAGATTGGGGGAATGGCAAACCAATGACTAGACCAACTTGAGACCCAGCCCCTGGAGGAGAGCCAACCCCTGTCACTATTAATGGTACTCTGCTATGCTTGCAGACAGGAGCCCAGCAGAACTGTTTTCTGCGAGGCTTCATCCAGCAGCTGATGGAAACAGATGCAGAGACCAACAGCCAAACAACAGTGGAAGAGTGGGAGGAAAGATTGTGAGAGCCGGAGGGTCAAGGACACCACCACAAGAAGACCTACAGAGTCAACTAGCCTGGGCCCATGGGGGCCTACAGAGATTGGACTGGACCTAGACCCCTATACATAGGTAACAAATGTGCAGATTGGTCATCATGTGGGCCCCCTAACAATGGGAGCAGGGGCTATCTCCGACTCTGTTGCCTGGCCTCAGTAGGAGAGGATGCACTTAACTCTGTGTGACTTGACATGCCTGCATGGGCTGGTACCTCTCCCCAGGAAGGCGCTCCTCTGTGATAGACCAGCGGATTATGGCAAAGTCTCCACCAACAAGGAAGCCTCTAATAG
Source organism: Pachyuromys duprasi (assembly GCA_028658305.1). NCBI lineage: Eukaryota > Metazoa > Chordata > Mammalia > Rodentia > Muridae > Pachyuromys > Pachyuromys duprasi. The sequence continues at coordinate 111,132,634 of CM053752.1, read as the reverse complement.
ATATACTCTTTGATCAGGACTTCTGGACCCAGTTGTGAGTTGAATTTATTCATTTATTCTTTATAGAGAAAGAATACTCTTTTTTTAATTAAAAAAAAGTTGGCAACTTGGGCTGGAAAGATGGCTCAGTGGTTAAGAGCACTGCTTGCTCTTCCAGATGACCTGGGTTCAATTCCCAGCTACCACATGACAGCTCACCACTGTCTGTAACTCTAGTTCCAGAGGATCCAACACTCTCACACAGACATACATGCAAGCAAAACACCAATGTGCATGAAATAAAAATAAATAAATAATTTTTTAAATTGTCAACTCAGATGAAGTGGGAAAATTCCTAGAAAGGCAAAAATTGCTAACTCCGACACAAGAATAAAAGGAAGAAGAAAAAGCCTGTGCCTACTAAAGTTCGATTTATAATCGAAAGCCCTTGCACAAAATTGGGGGAGGTTTAGTTGGTACAGTGCCTGCCTAGCACACATGTAGCCCTGTGTTGGATTCCTGGTACCACATTAGATAAAACCAAAACCAAGACAAAAAAAAGACAGGGGGAGCTGGAGAGATGGTTCAGAGGTTAAGAGTACTGGCTGCTCTTCCAAAGGTCCTGAGTTCAAGTCCCAGTAACCGCATGGTGGCTCACAACCATCTATGATAAGATCTGGCGCCCTCTTCTGGAATATAGGTGTAAAATGCAGTACAGAACATTGTGTGCCTAATGAAGAAGAAGAGGAGGAGGAGGAGGAGGAGGAAGGCAGGGTGAAATGGCCCAGAGGTGAAAGGCACTTGCCACTAAGAGCTAAATCTGCATCTAACACAGGTGGAAAGATCTTGAGACCCACAGGTTGGAAAGTGGAACTGACTCACACACGCACAAGCATGCATACACACATGCACACAGACACAACCACACACATGCACACACGATAAGTAAATGTTAAAAAGAAATTTGATTGATATGGTGGCATAGGTCAGGTGGTGGGAGAAGCAAGTGTGGGACCAGCCTAGGCTATTCAAGACTCTGTCTGCCAGGCATGGTGGTACACACCTGTAATCCCAGCACTCTGGAGGCAGAGGCAGGCCGATCTCTGTGAGTTTGAGGCCAGCCTGGTCTACAAAGTGAGTTCAGGACAGCAAAGGCTACACAGAAACTCTGTCTCAAAACCAAACCAACCAACCAAACAAACAAAAGACCCTATGTCAAAAAAAGTGCACACAGGACAGAGAGGCTAGGGGAGGGTTAATTGGTTAAGAGTGTGTACTTCTCTTGCAGAAGACCCAAATTCATTTCCTAGTGCCCTTATTGGAAAGCTCACAATACTTTTAATTCCACACTCAAGTGCACATACCCCACACACAGACACACACACAAACAAACAAATAAAATAAAAAATCAATCTTAAAGTTGGGCTTGATGGCACACATCTTTAATCCCCGCCCTTGGAAAATAGAGGCTGGCAGATCTCTGCAAGTTTGAGGCCAGCCTGGTCTACATAGTAAGTTCAGGACAACCAGATCCTGTCTCAAAATAAAAGCAAAAAAGAGCTGGGTGGTGGTGGTGCAAGCCTTTAATCCCGGCACTCAGGAGGCAGAGGCAGGCAGATCTCTGTGAGTTCCAGGCCAGCCTGGTCTACAGAGCATGTTCCAGGATAGCCAGGACTACACAGAAAAACCCTGTCTCAAAAGAGAGAGAGGGAGGGTCTCTCTGTGTAGCCTTGGCTGCCCTGAACTGGAACTTGCTGTGTAAACCAGGCTGGAGCTGAAAGAGCCCTGATTACCTCTGCCTCCCAAGTGCTGGGGTTATAAGCATGGGTCACCAGGCCTGGCTTTTTTTAGTTTTATTTTGCTGTTTTTGTTTTTAAGACAGTCTCTGCTGGATAGTTTTTGTTTGTTTGTCAGCTTGACACAAGATGCGGTCATCTGGGAAGAAGGAACCTCAGCTGAAAAATGGCCTCCATCAGATTGGCCTATAGGCAATTTGGAGGGGGGTATTTTCTTGATTAATGATTGATGTAGCGAGACCACTGTGAGCAGGCAGTCCTGGACTATATAAAAAAGCAGGATTAGTGAGCCATGTGCAACAAGCCAGGAAGCAGCATTCCTTCATGGTCTCTGCTTCAGTTCCTGCCTCCAGGTTCCTGCTTTGGTTTTCCTTCATGATGGGCTGTAACCTGGGATTGTCAAGGCAGAATAAACGATTTCCTCCCCCAGTTGTTCTCTATCATGATGTTCATCGAAGCAAGGAAGAGCAGACCTGCACACTGCAGTGGTCTGAATGGGAGCGCCTCCATAGGTCCAGACGTTTGAATGGAACTGTTCGGGAAGGACTAAGGGGTGTCGCCTTGTTGGAGATGTTTCAAAAGACTTCTCTCTCTCCGCCTCCAACGGCTGAATCAAGATGTAAGCTCTTGCCAGGCGAGGTGGCACACGCCTGTAGCCCCAGCACTCTGAGAGGCAGATTCAGGTGGATTTCTGTGAGTCTGAGGCCAGCCTGCTCTACAAAGTGAGTCAGGATAGCCAAGGCTAAACAGAGAAACCCTGTCTTAAAAAACAAACAAAAAGATGTCAGTGCTCAGCTGTTCCTGCCACATGGCTTTGCTCTACAATCATGAAACTGTAAGCCACAAATCAAACACTTCCTTTTATAAGTTGCCTTGACCCTGGTGTCTTTACCACAGTAATAGAAAAGTAAGGCACAGAGTCTCACTGTATTGGCCCAGTATATTCTGGAATTCAAGATTCTTCTGCCCTAGCTTCTGGGGAGAAAGGGCCTATACTACTGTGCTTGACTGAAAATCTTAGGATTATAAAAAGTTGCTAGAATGCAGTTACCTCTGCAAGGCTAAGGGCAAAAGGTCTGCTCATAAAACTGAAATTACAGACAGACGGTGGTGGCACATGCCTTTAATCCCAGCACTCAGGAGGCAGAGGCAGGGGGATCTCAGAGTTCGAGGCCAGCCTGGTCTACAAAGAGAGTTCCAGGACAGCCAGGACTTCACAGAGAAACGTTGTTTTGAGATAAAACCAAAACCAAACAAAAATAAAAACCTGTGAAATTTCTATATTATCATCAATAAGCATTGGAAATAAAGCATTTAGAGGGCTTATACGGGCCAAGGAAATGGTTCAGCAGATAAGGGCATTTGTTCTGCAGACATAATGAGGACCTGAGTTCAAATCCTCACCAACATGATATACAGTTTTCGTCTTGGTCCCAGGTGTGGGATGTGGTACTGATTCAGATGGTCCTCAGCAGCAGACTAATGTGGGCTCTGAGAGGAGCTCTTTGCCAGCTGCAGATAGTTTGAATCTGAGGACTCTGGAGAGAGGAAAAATGCCAGAGCCCAGAGAGTGTGGAAAGAACAATTCTGCCCCTGCTTCCCTCTTACTGCTCCGGATTGCTGTTGTGGGACATTTCAGTCCAATCTCCTGATTGGATTGGACTGGCTCCAAGGAATCTGACCGCCCTAATCAGTAGGAAGCAGCTAAGAAAGAACTATGCCCCTCTCCCACTAACCCTTTCTCTCTCCTACCTGGTGTTGGGGTGTTGGAAGAGACTGGGCTGGAGTAGGGAAAAAGGATATAAGAAACATAAATAAAGTTTTTTTTAAGTACGTCAACAGACTGTGCCACTAGAACCTAGCCTCCAGTTTTTTGTCTTTTTTTTAATTAAAAAGATTTATTTGAGCCAGACAGTGGTGGTACAAGCCTTTGATCCCAGAGGCAGGCGAATCTCTGAGGCCAGCCTACTCACGGAGTGAGTTCCAGGACAGCCAGGACTACACAGGGAAACCCTGTCTCAAACAAACAACAAACAAACAAACAAAAAGATTTATGCATATTATTTAAACATTTCCCCAAGAGGCAAAGCAAAGAGTCACCCCACTCCATCTCTGGAGGCAAGCTTTGTCACCATTCCTCTGGCTGACCTCTCCGGAAGCCCTGAAGGGGAGGGGACTCACACACAAGCCGCACCACACTCAGCAGAGCTACGAGGAGCGGACAGATGAATATTTGCAATTCTGTTTTTCACGAGTCCTCCTGTGTCAGGCCGGTGCCCATTAACTCCCACACTCTCAGATATCTGACACCTATCATTATGGACATGTCTGTGGGATGTTTCCAGATGACACTGAGTAAAGTTGATCACCCACCCTGGTAGCAGTCGGGGGGCTAGTCAGCTGCAGGTCAGAGCAGAGTGGGGTGGGGACAGGCTGGGAGATGTGTCCCAGTGCTTGCTTGCAATGTGGGAAGCCAGTTGGGGCTCTTAGGACTTGGGGTGGGATGGGGTAAATTCAGGGGTCACCATACAACTGGGACACCACCTGCATTGATTATCACCCCAAAACAGAGCTTGGTGTGTGGAGCTGCTGAAGGGCAGGAGAGCAGAAGTGTGTGTGCAGGGGGAAGTGGAGAGAAGTGTGAGCGTTAAGATCTCCTTTCCTGGTGTTGGAGAGATGGTTCAGAAGTTACAGGCACTAACTGCTCTTCCAGAGGTCCTGAGTTCAATTCCCACAACCACATGGTGGATCATAACCATCTGTGATGGATGTGGTGCCCTCTTCTGACCTGCAGGCAGACCATTGTATACATAATAAATAAATAAATCTTTTTAAAAGTCTTTTTCCTCCTTTGACTGGAAATTTCAAAGACAACGTGATGAACTCCATACCAGATTCCAGACTCCTTTTTCTCCAGTCTGTTTCCATCTTGAATCCCTGCCTAGAACCAGTGGCCACAGTCTTCTCTGGACCAGTCGTTCCCCAGTCCATGCCTCTGCCTGTGACCCTGTCACTTCTCTTCCCAGTCTCCCACTTCCAGGCCTGCCTTCCCTGCTTAAAACCCGCCACTCGGAGCTGTCTCTGCTTGTACAATTGGACCGCAGGTGGTCTGGATTCCAGACTCTAGAAGCATGTGCCTCAGAAAGTTAAAGCAAAGCAGAAGCGGCAGGAGAGATGGCTCCGTGGTTAAGAGCACCAGCTGCACATAAAAGAAACCAAACCAACAGAAAGCAGAAGGAGCAAAGTGCCCCAGCCCCCCTGTCTTCCCACTCTGCTGTGGCCTCTGTGCCATGACTGCAGTGTCATGGAGTCAGGTCACAGAGCGAGCAGATCAAAGAATGGAAGTGCCAGGCTGTGCTTTCAGCACTCCTAGGTTTTGCTCTGAAGCCTCTGGTCTCAATTAGGCTCACTATGGCTGCGATAAACACCATGACCAAAAGCAGCTGGGAGGACAGGGTTTATGTGGCTCACATATCCTGAATCACAGACCAGTGAGGGAAACCAAGGCAGGAACCCAAGCCACGCAGGAACCCAAGCCACGCAGGAACCTGGAGGCAGGAGCTAATGCAGAGAGCCATGAAGGAGTACTGCTTACTGGCTTGCTCCTCATGGCTTGCTCAGTCTTTCTTATAGAACCCAGGGCCACCTGCCCAGGGGAGGCCCCACCCACAATGGGCTGGGCCCTCCCATATTAATCCTAATTAAGAAAATTCTCTTCAGGCTTGGGTACAGTCCAATCTTTGTTTGTTTGTTTTGACCGTCCTGGAACTTGCTCTGTAGACCAGGCTGGCCTCAAACTCAGAGATCCGCCTGCCTCTACCACCCAAGTGCTGGAATTAAAGGCGTGCATCACCACTGCCCAGCTACAGTCCAATCTTATGGAAGTATTTTCTCAATTGAGGTTCCCTCCTCTCAGATGACTCTAGCTTGTGCCAGGTTGACATAAATCTAGGCAGTACACACCCACTTCACTGTGCTTGTTCACCCTCAAATGCTGGAATCCAGCCAGGCCAGCTGGTCCCGTAGAGGAAGCAGAACCTAAGTAGAGACCTCCTGTGGGCAGGGCCTGGCAGGTATGCAGGAAAGCAGTGTCTCCTGGAGAGGGGCCCACCTTACAGAACAGAAGCTGTCAACCAATCAGGATGTTGTGATGTCATAACTGAGTTAGGGAGGCCTTCCATTTTTGTTTCTCAGGGGCCTTTTGGAGGAAGCCACGCAAAGTTGTCTCAAGCTATCAGCTGGCAGTGTATTGGTTGTCCACACTCAATGGTCTGGAGTCCACCCATGGCTGGTGCCAGGAAGCTCTGCGTTATTCCTGATTCAGAATAGTGGCCTACATGTGGAAACACCGCCCCCATGTGGTTAGTTGGTGAACTGCGTGGTGGGTCTATCTGCCTTTTTTGCAGAGGCTTAAGGACCCAGGTCCCAAGAGAGTCTTCAGTGGTCATGATACCAGACTCTCTCTGCCCAACTAATTTCCTGGAGGGAACAAGTATTGATGCTTTGGGGGTAATGGCCCCCAGGGCAAGTTGGCTTAGGCTTTGTGTCTTTGGTGGGGACTCAGAGATACTTGTGGTCTGAGCCCCAGTCCCAGTGAACCTATCACAGAGATGAGACCCAGTTCCAGGCAGGCCTTGTAGAGCGTAGTGTTGGGCCTGGGCCACAGTGGTCAGAAGCCAAAAAGGTTAGGCCTTTACAGAACAGCCCACGATTCCTGGGGGACCTAGATGGTGAAATCAGCAGGGGAAGTTAGAGGCTACTGGGACTTCCTCCTGCTCTCGGATTCATGGAGGCAGGGCCTTTGCCAGGCCAAGCCAGAGCGGGCTAGCATTCGGATATGTTGTAGACGTGAGTGTAAGCCTCTTCCCTGGGCCAGGATCTACCCTTCCAGTTTCTCCACCACAGAGTAAAAGCAAGTTCTATGCAGCAACAACCTGTCTGCTGCACAGGAAACTGAGGCACAGCTGGCTGGACAGTTCTGGTACGCAGTGGTAGGCTGGCCTTGACCGGTACAAGTGTAAAGAGGAGGAGGTCAGGAGGAGGCAGAGCCAGAACTGCCGAGTCTTCCTAGGGTGTGAGTGAGTGAGCCTGCTGCTATGCCCTGCAGTCTCTGCGCTTAGGAGGTAGAGGCAAGAGGGTTGTCTTAAAAGAAGAATAAGTAAATAAATAGCAATGGTGAGGGCGGCTCAGCAGATAAAGGTCCTTGCCTTTATCTGAGTTCCATCTCCATAGCGGAAGAGAGAAGAAACTCCTGGCGCCATAGCACGTGAGTGCTCATACACATGCATGTGTATGCACATACATACAACTACACTGTTCATTAATCACAGTGAAAAAGGAAGGAAATAGAAAGGGAATGGGCCCATAAAGGGGTGAAGTCACTGCAACCAGAGCAGTGACCACTTCCTAAGCTGGTTTAGAGCTGAACCATCACCCCCCCCCCCACCACCACCACCAGATAAGCCTACAGGAAGACAGTAGGAAGGAGATTTTCGATTTGCGCCTGGGCAGCTGGTTGGAAACCTTATACCATCAAGACCACCACCAACACCACCTCCTCCTGCACCACCACCACCAACAGAGAGACCATCCAAAGAGAACCTGGACAAACAGCAAGGTTTCCAACCAGCTGCCTAGTTTCCTCGGACCCTCCCGGAAGGGAGGGAGGACAGCACCTCCTTGTATCAGCCGAGCCTGCCCAGTGCTGTCCACTAGAGGGCAGCTAGAGTCTGGGCTCCCTGACACCAGCTTCAAGTTGTACAAGGGGAGGGAGCTTGTTTGTCAATACTTGTTTTCAGTAGCTTCAGCTCGCTGGGGCCTGCAGAGCTTTGGCAGTAGGGGTAGGGCTGGGAGCTTGTTTGTCTGCTGAGCTCCTTGCCTAGTTTTTATGACCTTTAGTGGTCACAGCTTCTCTGGGCCTCATTTCTCTCATTTGACAAATGTGGATAGTGCTGGCTGCCACAGCACAGCCACAGGCAGAAGTGATGTCCAGGCAGAGCTGGGATCTTTCCAGAGTGGCTGCCAACTGCCCTTTTCCTTTCCCTGTTGGGAGTAGGTGTTGGTCCCCTCTAAGGCCTCCCCTTTCTCCTGCCCCTTGTAGCATAGGGGACAGACAGGAAGGCGGGCAGAGTGAAGCAGCATTTCCTCTTGGGCCAGGGGGAGCAAGTGCAGGCCCTGATAAGGCACACATGGCCCTCTGCACGTCCGCCTTTTGTCCCAGCGCCACCAGCCTTTCCTGGTCACGTCTGCCAGCGTGGAAGGACTGTGGCCTGCCTCTGTCTCCCTCCCCTCTGCCTGTCTCAGCCCAGGAGAATCTGAGACCCCAGGCACAAGGGCTTCAGGCCTGGGCGAAGGACAAGGACAGTATCTGCACTGCCGTTGCTGCCCAGGCCCACCCTCGGGCTCTGTGCCCTCATCTTGAGTGGGGTGGTGTGGGCAGCCTCCTACACTTGCCTGCTCTGGCAGCATCAGGAATCCTGGCGCTCCTGCAGTCTGACCCTGCTTCAGGTTCCCTCTGCGGCTTTTTAGCCTGGGGACCCAAAGAGGCACTGGCCTGGAGAGCTAAGAATCTCCTACGCTGCTCTTTCTGTCTGTTTTCCATGACACCAGCCCAATGACAGACTGAGGGATTGACATCCTTGCCCTCATGGTCCACAGTGGCCACACAGTACTCAAAAACCAAGTAGTGACCACCTAGAGACCACCTAGTGACATCAGTGATTGCATCCACCTAGCTATCACAGTGACCACCCAGTGGTGACCACTCACTAGACACGCAGCTGATGGAGTGACCTCAGAGTGGCTGTTTGATAAACAGTGGCTGCCAATGACCACGCTGGCTACAGTGGTCACACTGTGGACTTCTAGTGCTACAGTGACCACAGGGAACACACAGTCCCTATGTAGTGGCCAGTAGCTACAGTGACCATGCATGTCATGGGTCCCTGTGTTCATTGGGAGGTCACTGGGTGGTCATTGTAGTCATTGTGTGGCCACTGAACGATCTCTATGACTGTTGGTGATTACTGTGCAGTCATTATGTGGTCATTCTGGATCACTGTGTGGTCACTTCAGAGTCATGTGTGATCATTCCATGATCATTGCATGGTAGTGGTCACTGTGTGGTCATGTGTGGTTACTGGATAGTCATCACATGCTTCCTATTTTCACTCTGTGGCTATGTGGTCACTTGGTGGTCATTGTGTGGTCTCACCTGGTCTTTGGGTAGGCCACTACATGACCACTACTCAATTATTATGTGTTCGTTACATGCTCACTGGATCTATGACCGTTGCATGGCCACTGCGGTGACAACATGATCACTGTCAACATGTGGCCACCACGGCCAGAATGGTTACTGCATTGATGTTAAGATCATCATGCAATCACTATGCAGTCTTTGTGGTTACTGCGTCCTTAACTGTGTGATTGCTGCATGGTCATTGTGTGGTCACTACGTGACTGGCGGGTGGTTGCTGAGTGGCCCCTGCGGCGACTGTGGTCACTGTGAGGGCCCCACTCTCAGGCTCTGCGTGAGCGAGGTCATGGCACTGTCTGCCCTGCCTGGTTCACTCTGGCGGTGTGAATGACAAGGCTCTCCCTCTTCTGGGCGGGCCTCCAGTGCAAGTGCGTGTCCTCATCATCCGTTGTGGACGGACTGTTGGGCCAACAGCTGCAGTGAACACGGGAGGGTGGATGTCCCTTCCAACACTGACCTCATTTTCTTTCCCACACCCTGTAAGGGGGCTGACCTCACAGTGCTTCTACTTTGGTGTCTAGAGGAGCCCCACATTCCTTCCAGGCTGTTTTTGTACCATCGTTAAGTGTCTTTCAGTAGAATAAATGCACTAACAATGTGGTCATCATAACCACTTGTTCTAAAACCTTTTCTTGCCTCAAGCTGAAACTTTCCCCATTAGCATCCATCCCCCATGTCCAAGTCCTGCTTTTTATGTTTCTCACACTGGATACTTCAGACACATGGAACCACGAGTATATGACCTACACGACTGGCTTCCTGCCCTGGGCAATTCCTCCTTGCTATAGCATAAACCAGAACTCTGTTTCTTTATTTTAGGTTTTCTTTTTTGAGATGGAGTCTCATTATGTAGCTCAGGCTGTCCTGAAACTGGCTATATGAACCAGGCTGGCTTCAACATACTCCCAGTGCTGGGATTAAATAAAGGCTTGCACCCTTACATCTGGGATTCCTTTATTTTTATTTACTTGTTTGTATTCTGGTGGCGGAAACCAGGCCCTCTGGCAAGCTCCACAAGCCCTGCTCTGAGCCACCCAGCTGAAACAACACTTCTTTGTTCTGATCCTACTACGTGCTCCCATCTGTGGAATCCCCCCTCCCAGCTCTTGTAAATGCTAGCCCAGATCATGCAGATGTGAGAATCCACTCCCAGTCTTTTTGGAGGCTACCTGGGAGCAGAATTGCTGGAAGGTGTGAGCCTTAGAAATTGGGAGTCCCTTTGTTCTTGTTGAAACAGAATCTCATGAGTCCTTTGAACTTCCTCAGACTCCTGCCTCCTCCCACGTGCTGACACTCCAAGTATATTGTTCTGTAGTACCAGAGATTGAACGCGGGGTTTCCTGCTCACCAGGCAAGCACTCTACGAACTGAGTCACATCCCTAGCCACAAGACTCTTCCTATGTGTTTTTGGAAAACAGTGGTCCCGCAAACCGTGGATTCCCATTCAGAAGTAAAAGGGAGCAACTCACTTGTAGCATGCACCATCTCAAAGGTGATGAAGAGCACTTGTTAGGCAGCTCCAGGGACACGAAGGTCCAGGGAGTAGTAGTAACATTTCAGGGGTTTCCTAAGGACAGGATGGGGCACAGGGGTGCTTCTGTGGAACAGAAAAAATGTCTCACAATAGGCCCACAGTGGTGGATTTGCCAGGCCCAATAGCTCAATGCTGAAACCCACCTCTCGGTGTTCCTGGGATAGAGAACCACACTGCCTGGTACCCGGAGCAGATATGTATCACCACCCTTTTGCAAATTCCAGGAATGCTCAGCACAAGGCAAGCTCCCAATTGTGATGGCTGAGCTCCTGAGGTGAGGGGCAGACACACAGAAATCTCTCCACTTGGCTCACTTCTGCTGTGAACCTAAGAAAGACCTGTAGCATAAAGCCCTTTAAAATTCCTCAGTGAGCCTGATCTGCAGGCTGGCCCCTCTCATCTCCTTGGAGACTGGGAGGTGGCCAGGAATGGAGCTTCCTGTCTTTCAGCCCTCGGGGCCTCCTGTTGGTCACCAAGCTGTGTGTGACTGGCGCCACAGCCCCACAAATGCCAGGGTTGGAACATCATTTTTATGCTTGTGAGCATTAATCCAGCTGTCTCCTCTGACAAGTCCAAACTACTTCACAGCCCAACCAACCAACAAAAATTGTTTGTAATTTTCATTTAAAAAGAAATGAACAAGTGGTCTATCCTGGAGGAGCCTTTACCGGCCACCTTCTGGACACAGACCTGGGGGTACTCCCAGTAGGAAGCAGATGTCTCTCACAGAGACAGGGCAGGGACAGCTTGTAGGTCTAAAGGCCTTGCTGGGCTGGGCCCTGGGCCCTGTGCTGCGGCTGTGCCTTTCCGTTGCCTGTGAGACTGGAGCAGTGGCCATTTCTAAGACACAGAAGTGTGGGCAGAGCTCTGCAGACAAAGACTCTTCCCTCTTCCTGGATGTTATTTCTTTAAAATTAATCTCTGTCCAGATGGCCATGGCCCTTCAATGCCATAAAAGAAGCCCAGAAGAAACCAGAATAAGGTTGGGATCCTCTCTGAATACCTGCCTCTGAGTACCTTGATCCCCCAGGCCTCCAATAGACTGATGTCCACAAGTGGCCTGGACACAAAGCAGGAAGGGAGGTCCTGGGTGGCTCACTGGACCCACTGATCACCAGTTCTACCCCATAGCTAATCAATCCCTCAGTCAGCTCTCTATCGGCCTCCACCACCCACCAGGCCCTATCATTCAGCAACACACTCTTAGTAGCTCCCACCCGCTCACCAGCCCCCACTCACCAGCCTCCACCCACTTATCAACATCTTCCCCATTTACCAGCCCCCCACTCACCAGTCCCCAACATCTCTTGGTCCTGGAGCCTGAGCCAGGGGTTTCCGGCCATTGTCCAGACCAGGAAAGCTGTGATCCTCTGAAAAGGCTGATAATGGGGGAGGGGCTTGGGGACATCCTGGCTGAGTCCAGAGGGGACCATGTAGGATGGCATGGGGCTTGAGGGGAGTCCTCCTTGTGCATAGTGACTGCCAGGGCTTACTCCACTTTTGGCTGGCAAAGCCCAGGGCCAGCTTTATATGGCCACTTTCAGGGCAGAGAAGAGAGAAAGAGCAGGACATAGGACACTGGGGGGGTGCAGGGGAAGCCATGCTGGAGGCAGGCAAAGAGGCCTGATCTCAGAGCTTCTGGCTTAGCCTTGCACTTGAATCCTAGAATTCGGAGCAGGAGCTTGGAGAGGTCAGAGAACAGTACCAGCCACATGCACAGCTCAGGGACTTGTGTTCTAATCTGGCCTCGTATATACTGCCGTGTGGTTGGGTAAAGACTGGCCTTTTTCTCAGCCATGTTTTCCGCCTGGCATGGCAAGGGCTGGGAAAGCACCCACTTCCACGTGGTATAAAGACTGGGTAAATGGGGACTTTGCATTCCCTAGAGCCTAGAAAAGGTGGACTGAGACTACACAAGGACCTGGGGTTTCCAGGGGCCTAGGGAAACCCCGAGCACAAGTCTAATTGGAGCTGGTGTTGTCCCAACACGTGGTCTGGCCCTCCATCCCAGATAAGGAGCCAATGGTAGCCAGGCCACAGCTGCTCTGGGGTACTGAGGCAAAAGAGAAAAAAAAAAATCCTAAAGACAAAAATTCCAGAAATCATCTTTGAGGGTTGCAGAGAGGGTCCAGGCCAGCGCAGCTTACCCACAGCAGGCCCCTGCTAGGATTTGTCCCCCTGGGGTCTGTAAAAGGGCATCCCATGTCTTTGGATCTTGAAGATATGATAGAGTCTGATTCTAGGGCCCAAAAAAGCCTGTGCCAGCTCCTAGCCCACCCAGCCAGGGCTCTGGCCTTGACTCCTGGGCCATTATGCTTACCCAGCCCTGATACCTGGTCATATCAGAAATGTCACTCCCACCAGGGTTTTGGGAACTGGGATTCCTTGTTCTATTGGCCACCTCTTCCTATGGATGGACTTGATGCTAGAGCTCAAAGTCGCTACCCAGTTCACTCTGCCTGTCCCAGGCCAGGGGCTCAGGCCAGCTTCTTTCTATGCCTCTGTGCCTCAGATACACCAAGCTGAAGGATCTGATCCAGGCTTTGTTATGCCTCAAGAGCTTCACAGGGGTTGGTGGGGTGGGGGCTGATGGGGGTGGATCGTGGTTGAGATCTGTGCCTGGACCCAGGAGGGCAGCAACAGCTCTCCCGCTTCTCCTTCATCTAACCCTGGCGCAAGGTCCCCACCAGTTGCCCCCTCCTCATTAGCTCTTCCAGATCCCCTGGAGTTGGCCAGAGGCTGTAGAAAGTAGAAGGGACAATGCTATGGAAAATGGCTGGGTCTAGCCCTTCAAGAGATCCAAATACTAATAGGCATTTAACCCTGGCCTCTTAGCCCAGATGCACTGTCACAAAAGGTTGTTTATGGTCTGAAAAAGTACAGCACCAGGTTCAAAACAGCTAAAGGAGGGCACAGTCCACAGATGAATGGGCACTCACCATGTGCTCCACCTTAAAACAGAATAGGGTTCAGCCACAACGAAGCTGTGATTCACACTACGACTTGGAGGAAGCTCAAAACTACAACGGGAAAGGAGGCAGACAAAATAAGCTCTGTTCTAATGGGGCTGATCCCTAGAGATAGACAATACAGTAGAGGGTCACCTGGGGCTAGGGTTGGCCTGGCAGGACAACCGGAGCTCTCTTGAGGTAGTGACAGTACTCTGGAATTGACTGCGGTGATGGTCCCCCAAGCTATGATTATCTTACACATTAATGGGTGGACTGTTTGTGAACATCCTCCTGCTACAAAGAAGCCATCTGCTGAGCCCCATCCTGGCCCTTCAGGGGGCTCTCTTCTCCCAGGATGGCTAGGACTATGAATCAAACAGTGTTACAAGAAGCCCAGAGCTCTCTGTTTAGTGGTGCCCATCCTCAACAACTCTGCCACACCATGGCAGATGGTCAGCATTGGGAGGTGACACATTGCTTGTAGCCATATTGCTAGAGTGACAGAACCAGAGCTGGGCTGGGAGAGTCTTGTTTGTTTTTTTTTCAGGCAAAGTGTGAGCTGAGACACGAGGTGAAGAGGCAGTTAATGCCTCAGAACCTAGAAACCCCAGCTTCTTCCACCACCTGAGCCTCAGTTTATCCATAGATGAAGGAAACCCTGGCTCCCTAAGGGTTGAGATCTGCCTTCCACCCCCATTGTGGAGCCTTTGAGCTTTTCCTCAGGAAAAGACCTCAAGCTAAATTTATGCCAGGGCCCCCTAAGGCTCATAGAAGGAGAGGTCAGGCTTCCTGCAGCCCCTGCCCTGACGTAGTTCCCCTTCCCCTCAGTGGTGCTTCCATTGTTCTCAGAGGCCCTATTCTCCATCACCCACCACACACACACTTCCTGTTTCCTGGCCCAGAGGAAACAGAGATTTCTGGCGGGCCACAGATGCCTGCTCCCCCCGCTTTCCCCAAGCTTTTAAAGAATATTAAAAATAACAAGAGTAGACAGCTTGAAGCTGAATAGCATGTGTGCTTGAGGCGAAAAGAATCTTAGGGCTGTCACCCAGTCTCTGAATTTGGGACCATGGGTCTGTACCATGGTAGTGGGGTTGAAGATCTCTGTCTTCCCTAATATTCCCGATGCTCCCCACCTCTACCCTGGACTTTGGGGAAACCTCCATGGAAGCCCAAAATAGTCTCACAAGATGGACACTGACTCATCCGCTCGCAGATATCCCTGCCTCCACTGACCACTGTGGCCAACTGGCTGTCATCAGGGAGGGAGGCGTCCCTCCTTGCAAAGTCTGGGGAGGCTTCAGCCCTGGCAGTCTAGACCCTAAATGGACAGGCTTTGTGACCTTGAACAGATGTTCCTTGGGGCTTTGGTGTAGAGTAGTGAGATAGCTCCTCCCCTCCAGACATGACCAGTAGCACAGGCCTGCCTGGCAGGCCTGACTGTCCTCTACTTCTGAGCACCCACACTGGTTCTTTCTTCCAGGGAGAGCAGAAGAGGATAAGATGGCTCGAAATGGGGGCTGGGATGTTGACCTAATGTCTGCTTCCATTGATCTGACCTAGCACCTGAGTTCTTAGGCACCTCCCTGTTGTTAAGGGTTGGGTTGCCCATCCACAAAGCTCAGCAAATTGTTGTAGGAAGAGCTTAGATTCCAGAAGAAACTAGTATACCCATACATATCCCCCACTTCTTTTCAGCTCAGTCCATGACACCTCTCTCCATCTTTGGGACCCTTATAATGCTTCTGCTGAGGCTTGCAGACTCTGGTCTGCTCCACCTGAGTTCCCAGCACCGTGTTAGGAGCCAGAAAATCTCCCTGGGGAATGAATCTTTCTTTCCCTAGGGTGGAATTCTGTGCCTCAAGTCTTGACACTGATAAAGCAATAGCGCACAAAGCCACTGTAGACTCATCAGAACAGCTAAAATGACAGCAGTATATAGACTGCCTGCTGACGGTGTGGAGGGACCCAGCACTCCTACATATAGGGAGACCTATCCCACAGTCACTGGCTTCCTGCCTTTCCTGGAATCAGTAACCCACAGACAGCCTAGGTACAAAGAATGCATAGGTGCTCAGGTCTGGCCCCATGGAGTGTAGCTGTGCACGTGGGTAAATGTTGGGGTATGCTCCCATAAACTACAGCATGGGCAGAAGTGGAGAGACGCAGCGGGCACAAGTGACAATAGTAGCTGTGGACCTCATGACATCCCATGGGCCTCTAGTGGTCAGGGTAGCAGGTGACCTGGGCTATGGCAATGGGGCACTGTCTCTAGCCTGAGTCCTTTTCTGGTAACAGGGCTGTTTGTGTAAGCATCCATGCCTACAGTTGCTTTATCACTAACACCCTATAATGCCAAGTGGTATGTTTAGTCTTTCTGTGCCTGTCCTGAGCTGCTTCTGTTCCCCCGAGGTCTCCTGTCCCTGTTCTGCTCCTTGAAGGATGGGGAAGGGTCCATGTAAGTAATCCATGGGACTCTTCTGAATGTGGAGAGAAACTTTAGAGGTAGCCATACCACTTCTGTGAAGCTCTATGAGACATGAGCATGATGGGCAGGGAACCTACGGAAGTCCAGAGGGCCTTCCTTGGTGGCTTGCAGAATGGGAATAGTGATGGGGGAGGGTGACAACTCCTAGCTCATTTTAGAGGCAAAGCTTATGGGGAAATATCAGAGGTTGAGCGAGGAGAGGTCACAGATACCTCCCAGCCATGGGATACTCTGAGGGCCAGATAGGGAGGCCATGAACAACTGCCAGCCTTTGGCTTACACACTGAGTGGAGAGCACAACAAAGGTCACCATGGATGTATGGTAGTCTCCAGGAGCGCTGTGGGGAGGAGGCAGGGCCAAGTGTCCCCAGCAACCTCTACTGCCTATGCTTGGGCTCTGTGTGTAGGACCTCTGTTCCCCGTCTCCTGGCTCACTTCTCTGAACTTCTGCAGCCTCAGCTGACTGGGGGAATTCTCAAAAAAGGGTGTCTCCTGGGGTGCCAGATACACTAGACATCCATAACATGCGATGCCTAATGGAGGGATAGGCATGGAGATAAGTAGAAACTCAGCTCATACCACAGACCCAGTTCTGTTGGCCTAAGCCCTTTTTCCCCATGGTGGTGGACTATCAGTCCATGCAGCAACCTGCCCAGTCATGTCCTTTAGAGCTCTCAGTGAGGACTGGTCATTCAGTCAGGCTCATCCTTTGATGGGAAGCTGGGCCTAGCCTTGGCTGACAGAGCCATCCTGTCCCTAGGCCAGTCACCAAGCTGGGAGATAAACAGGAAGCCCCATCTCTCTGCTGTGCAGTGTGCTGGTCTTTCCTTCCTGAGGTGCAGCTGGCTCATACGCCTGTGCCTACTGCCCCTCGGCCTTGCACTGTTCAAGATGCCCATGCAGGCCTCTGCCGGGACCTGGGTCCTCCCACTCCTGGGGCTGCAGAGGCCAGACATTCAGCTGTGAGGGGTCCAAGGAGAGTCCTGGGAGACAGGGAGGCTCTGTCCTGCCCCTGTCCCTGTTCCCTGTGGGAAGGTAAGGCAACTGTGTTCCTTTAACCATAAACCTCAGAGCATCGACAGGTGGGCTAGAAGGTAGTTGAGATACATGGGGAAAGTGAGGCACAGTGTGGGAAGGAGAACTCGTTTCCTGAACTGCAGCAGTTTCTGCCTTCAGTGCCACTTAAATCAGGGTGGGGCTCCTGGTCCAGGGCTTTAGGCCCAGATATGAGCCATGCCTATCTGGTCTCCAGTCTGCAGGAGCTGTGGGAAACGGAGGGTATGTGGGGTGCCCTAGTGGCAACGGGTGATGGCAGGCCTGGGTACGAGATGCCCAGGCTCCTTCCAAAGTGCAATGGCTGTAAATAAGTTCCACCAGTGAGAAGAAAGGTTGAAGCAGTAGGCCCTTCAGGGGCCTGGTGGAGGAGTCTTTGAGCACCTCCCTAGACCACAGCTTCTTCTACAGATCCAAGGGCTGTCAACCAGCTCCTCCTCCCCTGGGAGCCCCTCCTTCTCCTGTGCCCAACTCCAGCCTGCCCTCTTTATCTGACCCTAGGACTGAGGGATGCCTGTGAGTCAGGTCCCATGATGGGATTCAGGTGACAGTGTGGGGCAAAGGCGGCATGCTGAGGCTCTGAACTGAGGAGCTTTTTTCTTGAATGTCTCAGTCAGCCAGGGGAAGGCAGAGTAGTCAGGAGATGTTGCAGACACATGGCTAACAGGCTCTGTTAGCCAACCTGTGGGGCTCTGGTTTGGAGCCCTACCTCCACACCGATAAGTTGGGCAGTCTCCCTGTGCATTGAGCACCAGAGAGAGGGTAGACCAAAACTCTGTAACCTTCAGATGCTGCTGGCACAGCCAGGTCTCATGACTGGTTTCCCATGCTCCTTGACGTGCCCTGAGGAAAACAGGGTGCTGCTCCTGAGCTAACCTGTCTCAGCTCTGCTCCATCTCACTGCTCACCTGGCCAAGTCCCTTCCTATCCAAGCCTCAGTTTCCCTTTCAGTGTGCAAAAGGATATGAATCCAGCCAGCCCAATGTTTGCTGATCCTTTTGCGGATGAGGGAAAGGCCGATGGCTCAGTTCAGGGCCTGGGATGGAGAGGGGCAGGCCCAGGTGACATGATAGAGGGCTAACTCTAGGGCTTTGGGCACCTGGCTCCCACTGCTGGTGGGAGATTCTGGCCCTTGTGGACAGTACGAGCCCCTGGGTGGAAGCAGAGGCCAAGCAGAGCAAGGCAGTGGAGGGCTGAGGGTGGGGTCAGCTTGGGTGACCGAAAAGGTGGGGATGTGGCCTCCACCTATCAGGTCTGCACTTAGGACAAGCGTACTTTCTAAGAGTTACCTTTAGACCCTCAGATCAAAATTTGGATGCCACAAGCCCCTTCAACCATCACGCCCCTATTAACTACAACCTCTCTTGTCCCCTGGGACAAACGTGGAAAAAGTGAACTCTGGAAAGAGAAGTGTACTATCCTAATTGGCTGGAGCCCTGTTCCCAGTCTGTAGGCTGAGGCCTACAGTAGTCTCCTCCCCTGGCCATGTTAGAGGGAGGGTGCCGGTACATGAAGGAAGCAACAGCAAAGTGGAGGCAGCACCTCCAACTCGGCAGTCCTCCAGGAAGCCCCCAGGCTGTCCTACCACCATCCTAGCCCGGATTGTCTGGGCTGGGTGGGGTGGGAGAGAGGGAGGGCACAGAAAGGAGGTGCCTGAGGCATCATCAGGCTGAGACAAGGCAAGGCTGGTACCATGAGGCCAGCAGGGATTGGAAGGGTTCGCTCCAGGTGCTCTCAGTTGCTGAGGTCTGGGTTTGCTCTTGGCAGCTCTGCCCAGCACTTGGCACTTTATCCCTCCTATGCACTTCCATAGGTTCTATGTGCCTGGTCTGACTCCCCACTGTTGAGAACTGGGACCGTAGGGAATTATAGAGCTCTACTTTGGCCACCAAAAGACCTCTCCACCCACAGCCTACTGTGGTCCACGGGGGGAGGGGTGAGGAGGAGACCATAAGAGCACTCTGCTTCCCCAGGTCACAGGGGTTGCTCATCTATGTCAGCTGAGCCTGGAGACTTTCAGCTCCATCTGCACACCTCTGGAGTCAGGAGCT
Source organism: Pachyuromys duprasi (assembly GCA_028658305.1). NCBI lineage: Eukaryota > Metazoa > Chordata > Mammalia > Rodentia > Muridae > Pachyuromys > Pachyuromys duprasi. The sequence continues at coordinate 111,113,523 of CM053752.1, read as the reverse complement.
CCCTGACGGCCTGGGCACTCTCCTGGCAGGCACAGCTTGGGTCTGAGGAGAGTCTGAGCTGAGTTTGAGCTAGCGTTTTCACCAGTCCCAGGCCTTTGGGCGCACAGAACAAGCTATTCTCAGGCCATCTGTCCTGGCTCCTACCCAGCTGCACAGCACCAGTATTCCTGCCTGGTCACAGCTCCGGCGGGGCAGGCTTCTGCTCAGGTGCCTGTCACACATTCAGGCCAGGTCCAGGTTCCTGTGTCCCAAAAGAAACAGAAAGCTTCTGCCATTCACTCGGATATAGTCTTGTGGTCCCACCACCTCTGAGGAGTGGGAAGGTCCTGGTCACACATTCTGTTTCCTACTGTCACCAGCTATGTTGCCTCTGAACACAGGTGGGGTCTCTGGCTGCTTCAGCCCTAGACCCTGGAGTCCCAGGAGAACAACACCTCCCTCCTCCACAGTGTGGTCGGCCCCCTCCCTTAATGACCCCCTCGGCCCCTTGGCCTCCTGTTTGCTCGCTGACGGATCCCTGTTATCAGGAGAGAACACACACAGGAAGTCCGGCGGGAAGGGCCCTTCCCAATCCCGATTTACAGGGGATGGAACATAAAAAGCCACCCTTCCTCGCCCGGGAGGAGCCTCTGTGCACCAGCAGGCTGCTGTGCAGGCCAGGAAGAGGGCTGCAGCTGACGGGGCAGGCGGACAGACCTCAAGAGGGGCCTCAGGCAGCAGACGCTCCCTTGATGGGCAGGGTGCACCGTTGGCTCATGGAGGCAGCAGAGGTGGCCATGGCCAGGCCTGGGCAGCAGCAGGTATGCAGATTAGCCCTGTAGGGTAGAAAGTGGGTGGAGTGGGCCCTAAATGCTGTCCTAGGACCCAAATGAGATGGCTGCAACATCCATCAGCTGGGTTTGGGTCTGCTCAACTGGGAGGTATGCTGTCCTTATTGTCAGCATCCCTTTCTAGCCGAGGAAAACTTAGGGCCTCTGGCCCAGCACTTGCTCCGGGTGGCTTAGCCTGGACTCCACACCTCACCCCTGGCTTCCCTGCAGCATGGAACCAACCCCTAAAGGGAGAAGCCGAGAGCAGTTTGGTATCCAGCCTACCTCCTGGCCCCATTCTTTTCCTCTTTGGAGGATCCCCTGGGTAGGCATCAGAGCTCAGCCCAGCAGGACTCTCTGGTCAGGGTTCATGTCCTCCATTCTGCTAAGACAGGGCTGGGGTCTCCTCACCTTGCCATTAGTAGGAAGTGAGTACTCCTGGGGAATGGTAGTAGTGCTGGTCAGGAATCAGTTCCTAGAATGGGAACCCAAAAGCCATGTTTGTAACCTGGAGAGCCATGTACATCGTGTGGCACATAGGGCTAGGAAGAGTCCATCTCTTTTGGGCTTTAGGCTTAGGGATAGCTTTCATGAGGTGCAGTGTGGTCACCTGGGTGCTCTTGTTGGTCTATCTTGTGTTCCTTCTCCCTAGTACCTGAGCCCTGTTCTCAGGCCCACAAACCACAGTGGGGCCTCTTGGACCCTCCCCCAGTCACTGGCATCTCTGGGAAGCACACCTTTTCTAGACTAGAAGCTGGTTAGGTCAGCCTAGGGGAAGGCAGAGAGAGCCAGTTGCAGCTATCCAAGTTGCCTTCTGCCCAGCAGACAGTGGAGAGGGAACTGCTGGCCAAAGCAGTTCCCTCTCCAGTTCAAATGACCACAGCTCCAGGAAACACAACAGGGTAAGGGCAAGGGCTCTGCAGGGTACTCCCCCCTCAGAGTATCTGAGGCAGCTCTGCAGTGCTGAGACTGAATGATAAATGCTTTGAACACATGGCTTATGGGGCCAGGAGACCCAGGAACCCCATTTGCAACAATGGGAAGAGAGCCATCTGCCAGGGGAAGAGGCTTTCTTCAGGAAGCCCTCTCTTCAGTTTCTGTGCACCAACCAAGGTGGGCCAGGCTGGAGCTCTGAGCTGCTGGGGCTTTACCCAGCACTCAGCTTCATGAGGGGAGTGGGGGTGTCAGTTCTATTCAGCAGGGCTTCCACCTTCTTTAGGGAGCTCAGGGGTGGAGGCAGAGGTCACATTTGACAGATGGTGGGCTCAAGCCTATAACTAGCTAGGGCATGTATGCTGTTGTCGGTGGCTGCTTGTGCGAGCAGATCAACCTGGGTCATGATGGGGATACAGAAGGGGTCTGGAGGTCTAGAGCAGGTTGAAATACCGTAGCTATACGGAGGCCTGGACTCCAAGCTTCTCTCCAGCCCCTGGGCATGAGAGTAAGCAAGAAGCCAATTGATACTCCATCTCTGCCCTACAGCCTTCAGCGGCAGCAAGGCGTCGGCTGCTCCATCCACCCACAAGAACAGCTGACACCAGTACCCAGGGGATGACTAGAGGCCGGACCACGGGTGAGTCCCCAGCAAGCCTTCTGGACAGCAGCCACGAGTCCTGCTTTGCAGGGAGCATGGGCAGGAACATATGTTAACCAAAACTTGGCTAGGGTTGAAGAAATTGCCGATGCTTATGCACCCAAAGAGCTGGGACAATCACAGAAGCAATGGAGTTGTAGAACTAATTCAGAAATGGAGCCTGGGAGAGAGAAAAGATGACCAACCCCAAGTCTTGGGGCAAGAGAAGGGTGGGGTATGGGATGGGGGCGATTGCCGTCAGCTCATAGGAGCACCTGACTATCTCAAATAAGGGAGTGAAAGGGGTCAGGAGAGATCCCTGACAGGTTTCCTCAAGTAAAGGCCTATGGCTGCCCAGGAGGCTTGTGGTCACACCTTGACCTCCTCTGTGTTCTACCCAATGATCTCGGGCTAGTTTTGTGGCTGGGTGTGTCATGCTGCCCTCCGCTTGCATGCTTGCAGGACCAGTCTGACTTCACCGGCGCCTAGTCTCCTGGTCAGCTGTAGTTTTCTAATGCCACCTTCCAAGTCTTCGGTCAGGAGGCTCGAGACTTAGCTAAGTCCCCGTGGGAGACATCCATGGCCTCCTGACTCCTAGAACCTGTTTAGTCCTATGTCCTCAGCAGCCACTCAATCCAGCTGCAGGTCTGCGGTCACGAAGCGCGAAGGGGGCTCGCGCGGTGGCACTCAGAGGCTAGACTGCATCTAGACTACTAGGATCTGGCTTACTCGCTGCAAAACTCTTAGAAGCCTCCGGTGCAGAGACTCAGTTTCCCCATCCACTAAATGGGGACAGACGGAGCTGGGAGCCAATGGGGCTGGAGTGGTAGGGGGATAGGGCTCCCGCGCAGCCTCCAGGTGGGGCGGGGCGGAGGGCGGGGCGGGGCGGGACTCAGGCCCCCCGTAGCACGGCGGCGGCGGCGGCGGCGGCGGCGCGTGCGCGCCCCGGACCGCGCGGTGAGTGCGGAGGTAGCCCGGACCGGGGCGTTGGGGCGCCGGGGCGAGGGTATGGAGGCAGCCTGGGCGAGGCTGGGGTGACCCGGATTGTCGGGTGCCGAGCTCGGGGGCAGCCAGTCAGGCGGCGCCGAGCGATCGCAGGGACCTGAGAGGTGAGCGCGCTGGGGCCGCGGCTGGGCCGCGCAGGGACCCCACGCCCCAGCCCGGTCCTGCAGCCGCCGGGAAAATGAGCCCCGCGGCCTTGGGAAATGGCGACCCCTGCTGGCGGCCGGGGTGCTTCTCCCCTTACCCATCCTGGCTTTGCGACCTCCGCCACGGTCGCAGCACCCCACAGCATAGCTCGGCCGGTCGTCCTAGGTGGGGGTGGGAGGATTATTACACTCTGCCCCTACCGCCATGGAGCCTGGGAGGGAGCAGGGGCCAGGCCGAGTCTGTCTGGTCACTGTGCCTGTCTGGTCTCTCCACATCAATCCGTGGGTGCTGATATCCAGACACCTTCTCCCATCGCAAAGAGACCCAGAGCCGTCTCCCTACGCTGTTCAGGTCCCTCCTCTGCCACCCTGTCTCTCTCATTGGGGGCTGTTGAGTGGTAGGTGGAGAGGAGAGATGGCTGCTAGGGCCCAGCGGTGATACTTGAGGGTTCATGATTACTTGTCAACCTGAAGGCCACACCGCAGCCTATGCCTGATGCTGGCAGGGTCACCCAGTGGCTGAACACCAAAGGAAATGAGCTTCCAGCCCAGTGCTGAGCTGGCCTCTTTTGGCCTTGAGCAAAACATGACTTTTCAAAAATTCTTTTGAAAACACAGTTCTTCTTTTAAAACACAGTTCCCTTTCTAGACAGCCTATCTCTAGGAAAATGCTGTGAACTAAGATTTGTGGGGGCAATGACATCTGGATGGGAACCCTCCAGGCCGCAGGACTAAGCACACAGGGATTGTAGACTTGACACCCTCCTGCCAAAGCCACATGCTGGTTTCTCTTTCTAGGCACTGTTCCTCAGGAACATCTGATTTTTGCTTGCCAGGGTAATGCCCACCCCCTGAAGGTGCCCCCTCCCCAACTTCAGGGTTAATTTTCCCCAGCCAACTCACACCCCCCCACACCCAGATATTTCCCTAGAATCTTCTTGCTCCCACATTGTCTCAATTACTCGTCCCAAAGCCCCTTTCCTCCTGCTTTGCTTCAACAGATAAGGGGGTCCGGGAAGGAGGCTCCCTACCACTTCCTGCCTAGGACTGTAATGCAGGGCCAAGCGCACTGAGTAGCCCTGAGCAGTAGGTAGGGCCTTACTCTTTCCTTGAAGAGGGGCTTGGCCAGTAGCCAGAGCTCAGTAACCATTTAATGCCACCACTGTTTTCTACCAGACCTACTGATGGAAGGGTCTCATGCCCTAGTAGAGTCTCTGAGGAAACAGTCTCAAAAAAAGGGATTACTTTTACACCTGTTTCCAGCCCATGCCTTTGGGGTAGGTTCTGTAGGGCTGGGCAGGGTCTGGGGTTGTGGAGGAGCTGCCCCTAAAGGAAACTCCAAGAAGAGCCTGAGAGGAGCCCTGCCTGTCCCCTCCCTCGTCTCTGCACAGGTCCAACCCAGCCCTTTAGGCATTTCACAGACCATTAAATCTGGGCTGGGGTTTCCTGCATTCCTCACCAGCCTTTCTGCTCCCTAACACACAGCCAGAAGAGGGCTGGAGATGGGCTCCAAAGGCATGTTGGGGGAGGTTCCATAATGTCCCAGGGCTGAGTACAATAGGGCCACTGCCCTGGCAGCTGGAAGGTGCCTCTGTGAGCTGTAGACCCCCTTGTTGGTCAGAACATGCACACCTCACAATAGCCTTGCCTGTGTGCACCTGTAGCTCTAGCAGACATCTCTATATTAGAAAATCCATAATACCCTGGAGGCTTTCTGAGCATTAAGACAAAAAACCTCAGGCCTAAAAGGGCCACATGGTGGCAAGCCTCCACAGCATTCCATTTCAGACAGTGAACAATATGGAAAGCTCTCAGTCCAGGGGGGGTCGGGTTGGGGAAGGGACTGGCTTACTCACTCTAGGCCCCACCCAGAACCTCCACTGCCCTCTACGGTTTGCTTCTGACTCTAGCAGGATTCAGGTTCCTCCTGGCCCAGGAGTCTGGTCATCAGGCTTAGCTCTCTGTGGTTGATGGGGGGATAACTTGGCTGGCAGAAATGGGCCAGAGGCAGAGAGAGAGCTAGCATTGCCTTTGGATCCTATCCCTAGGGCAGTGTTGGCCTTAGTACCCAGCAGGTGACCAAGGGTATGGGCCCGGGTGGGGGTGGGGGTTCCCACAGGAGATTGACAGGATCCTACCTTTTCTTTAGGCCACCAAAAGAAGGCTACTCCACTCACGGATGCAGACCATGTGGGGCTCCCGAGAACTGTTTATGGCATGGTTTCTAGTGTTGGCAGCAGGTGGTACTGATCAGCACGTCTACAGGCCCAGGTGAGCAAGGTCCTTCAGGCCTTAGGGTACTAAGGTCATAACCCTGCCCAAGGCGGGCCCCAATACTTGGAGAGAATTCCGTGTGGGCTCCAGGGAAGACTCTGTTCAGAGCAACACTGAGAAGCTCTGTGTCCCATGTTTCTCCGTACCTGGGCTGGGAGAGACCAGTAGCTGACCTCTTCCCTTATAGCCGCAGAGTGTGTGCCATGGGGGCTTCCGGAGGGCCTGCCTCGGAGTCCTTTGTGCAACGTGTGTACCAGCCTTTCCTCACCACTTGCGATGGACACAGAGCCTGCAGCACCTACCGGTGAGTGCCCATGCCAAGCACAGCAACCCCTGGGGCCTAAGAGCCTGCCTCACCCTGAGCTGGGGAGCTGAGGCCAAAGCAGCCAGGCATCCTGGACATCAGGGACCAGGTGGCCTCCCAGTTTTGGAGGCTGGTACCCAAGGATGCTATGTAATCACACCCAGGATTGTCCTGAGATGTCACCACAAAGGGCATCTCCCATATGTGTAGGGGCTTCTCACTGCATCGGAGCCCTTCCGCTTTCAGAGCATTTACTCCCCCTTCCCAGCACTGCTAGCTAGAAGTCCTGATCCACAGAGATAGTGGTTACCTCTGCAAATCCCTGTCATCCTGGAGCCCTAGCAGATGTCCATGTGGACCTTCAGATGTCCCATCAGGCTAGCAAGACATTTTGAGCAGCATGTGGCCTCAGGACACAGCCAAGAGGGCAGGTCCTTGTTTTGATGGGGAGTTCAGTCCCTGTCTCCCTGAGAAGCACCCAAAAAAGGCTTAGGCACATGAACTCCTCCCTGGCTCAAGATGCCAGATTTCAGAGGCTCCTGAACCTCCAAAGTTAGGGGAGTGCTAGAGTCAGCAAGCAGCTTAAACACGAGGGACCTGGAACCCAGAACCCAGGGAAGGGAAGAAAGCCGGGCTCTAGCCAGCTCTGAAGTGGCCATTGTAGGAAGGGGCCAGACCCGCTGTACTCCCTTGGGAAGGGAACCTCTGAGACCCTGGAAGTGATGCTGGCCAGGTGTCTACAAACAGATGAGGTAGGCAGGGTGCATCCTGCCTGAGGAAGGCCTTGGCCAGAGTGATCCCATGTTGGACACCTCTGAACTATCCTTATTTACCACAGAACTATCTACCGGACAGCCTATCGCCGCAGCCCTGGGCTGACTCCCACCAGGCCTCGCTTTGCCTGCTGCCCTGGTTGGAAGAGGACCAGAGGGCTTCCTGGGGCTTGTGGAGCAGGTGAGGGCAAGTGTGTACTGTGCATGATGTGAGAGACTCTACTGCCCAGCAGAGTGCCTGCTGCCTTCCATCCCCCAAGCAGTACATCCTTGCTGCAGGGCAACCCTTCCCCGGCCGCTAGAGGGCTCCGGGGACCCTTCTGGGTTTGGTGACAGCAATATCTCCCACCCACAGCAATATGCCAGCCTCCGTGTGGGAACGGAGGGAGTTGCGTCCGTCCAGGCCACTGCCGATGCCCTGTGGGGTGGCAGGGAGATACTTGCCACACAGGTAAGCTTCACTCTTCCTGAGGGAGGGTCTCTTGGTGCCTTGTCTGTCCTAGGTTACTGCTGGCTGAAGTGGGTTCTGACAGGGGTCTCTGTGGCCAGGACCTTGCCTTCTGCGGATACTACTAGACTGACACCATTTCTTACAGATGTGGATGAATGCAGCACAGGGGGGACCACTTGTCCCCAGCGCTGTGTCAATACTGCAGGCAGTTACTGGTGCCAGTGCTGGGAGGGGCAGAGCCTGTCTGCAGATGGCTTGCTCTGCCTGCCCGAGAGGCCCTCCCTTATGGCCCCAAGCCCCACAACAGGTAAACTTGCCTTTCTGCCCTGCTTTGACTGACCTGGGTAGCTGAACCCTGGTCTGTGGTTGAGCTGGGCATGGAAGACATAGAGGGCAGCTAGCCCTGGGTGGAGGTCGGCACTTTGCTGTGAGGGCTGAGCTCAGACGTCCTGGGCTGGAGGGAGGTTCCTTGCCTGGGTGGAAGGGGCCACTTTCCCCTGAAGAGGTTTCTGGAAGGCATTGTGGGGAGGTAAGGCGTACCTGGGAGCCTCATCTCAGCCAGCTGAGTGAAAAAGAGCCCCACCTTGGTCTGGCCGCCTGGAGACGTGTAATGCCGGTGACAGCACATTATTACTTTTGGTACGCGCTGTGACACTTCAAACTCGTACCGTGAGTAATAATGCGCTGTCAGCAGCCCATCGCCAGGAGTGCATCGGACCTGGGTAAGAACCACCGTCAGCGTGCAAGACCCGAGACCCTGGCATCCTGGGTGGCCTGAGCTGTGTGCTTTGGCAGGGCCCGAGACTTGCAACTGCCAGAGGCTTTGCATCTCCAGGCTCTGCTCCCACAGTGGTGGCATCGGACATAGGTCTTCCTAAGGCTAAGAGTTCATTGTGGGACAGGAAACGCCCCTCCCTGACTAGCGCCTGGATCTGCCCCTAGGAGTGGACAGCATGGTGAGAGAGGAAGTCCACAGGCTGCAGTCCCGGGTGGATGTGCTGGAGCAGGTGAGGCTGGCAGTGGGTCTGGATGGTGCCCACAGACCCCAGTCTCCAGGCCTGTGGTTCCAAACCATGGCCTGGTTGGGAAATTTGGGGGAAACTGCAAGGATGCTGGCTTTCTTACTATGCTAGGCAGCACTGTTTGGTGTTCCCCAGGCCGATAAGAACTGAGGCCCAGAGCCCACTTGGCCTGTTATACGATACGAGGACTCTTGCAAGGCTCATCAAGCCACAGGCCTCCCAAACTCTTCTAGCTTCTGTCCCTGAGGTCCCAGGACCTTGTAGCTTTGGGTCTGTTATACACTGTGCCTACTAGGCCTTGGGCTCCCTCTCCTGGCTAGCAGGGCCCTGCTGCTAAAGCTCATTAGAAGCCTTATCACACATAGCCTTACTAGTCTTCCTTAACATTCCCACAGAATAGAGGTGAAAAGGCATCATTTGGCTTTTTTGCAACCTCCTTTCCATACAGAAACTGCAGTTGGTGCTGGCCCCGCTGCACGGCCTGGCCGCTCGGGCCACAGAGCATGAGCTGCAAGACCCTGGCAGCCTGCTGGCCCACTCTTTCCAGCAGCTGGACAGAATTGATTCACTGAGTGAGCAGGTCTCCTTCTTGGAGGAGCAGCTAGGCTCCTGTGAGTACCAACCGACAGAGACCCTGGGGAACCCAGGGGTGGGTACCGGGGCTGGGTGGGTGGAGCTCTGCTGGGGATGGGCACACTTGCAAGTCTGCATCCTCTTTCCTCTCCTGCTCTAGGCTCCTGCAGAAAAGATCAGTGACAGCATCTCACCATCCAGATTACATCCTTTCCAGCCAGAGTTCAGGCGCCATCTGGTGGTGCCTGTGAGCAGAAGGCCCTGCATTGTCTGTCTCTTTCTCAGGAGGTTCCTAGGAATTGGCCCAGGGAGTGGGGTCCTGTGTGACTCCCCAGTGGGCTTTCCAGGGAAGGTACAAGAGCTCTCTGCCCAGAGGTAAGGTGGGGACTGTCCCCATCTTGTCATAATAAAGCTGGAACTTGAGCTGCTGTCAATGGGCACACTATACCTGCTCTGTAGGTAAAATGAAGGGCCTGTCTGCAAAAAGGAACTGCAGCAGGAAGCGCCAAGGCCCCAGTGTTTTCTTGGTGATTTCCTGGTTCCACACAGCCAGAGGCTAAAAGGCAGCTCCTTGGGCCTGTCCCGTCATGCCACCAGGTCCATGGTCTGCCTACCCTCTAGTTCCATGGAGCACGCACAGAGAAACACAGCTCAGGACCTGCAGGCAATTTGGGGGTGGGGCAGGCTTCTACACTGTGGTCCCAGAGAAGGGGCATGTGGCTAGTCATATACATCCATTTAGTCCATATAGATGGAGGCCTAGAGAAGAGCCCTTACCCACCCTCTGAAAGAGACCCACCTGGTCTCTAGGCACTTCTGAGAGTTCATTTATAAAAAAAAGAACCAAGTACAGCAGTGATTTGTGACTGAGACCGTCGGACAGTGGGGATGTGGCAGGCTCTGCCCTCCAGTGCTGTGTGACCCAGGCTTCCTTGAAACTGGGAGACCAAGTTCCTCCTCTTCCTCATGGCCTGATGCAGGCCATGGCCTGGTTCCTGAATGTTGATCCTGCACCACGGGTGGACCTTGGGTAGCATGTTGTCCACTCCTAGGTGCCTTGTGGTCTTGTGGGTCAGCCCACCTGCTGGATTCTGGAGGCACAGGCATGAAGTGGGAAGTTACATGGGGTCCTGAGTCTAAGGCCTGTGCCAGAAAGGGCTTCCTTTTTCCAGGCCCCAATGAGAGCCAGGCCAGCAGGGAAGCAGGATAAGGTGATGTTTGTCAGGTGGGAGGGAGTGGCCTTCTGTCCATCCTCCAGCCTCTGCTTCCCACCTGCCTTTCCCCAGCTCCCCTGCCCCTGTGGCCTGGGCTACTGAGCTGGCATGATCCCAGCCTCCTTGATGTCAGAGTTTTCCTGGGGCATCTTAGAAATTTGTAGAAAGGTGTCCCTCATGGACTGGTAGCAAGTGTCTACAAGCTTGGTGACGTCAGCATCCGTAAGGCCGCTGGTAGGGACAGCATCCAGCACCTGTACCCTGATTGTTCCTGGGGACGAAGCAGGGATGTGTCAGGGCTTAGAGGCCCCCCTGGGGCTGCCACCCCATCCTGCTGCCCACCTCTCCTTTCCGGAACCTAGCCATCCTCAACTCCTGGGCAGGAAGTGCATGTTTAAAATTGAGGCAACATGGACACTTGTACCCAGTAAGCTTAAGCAACTCTCCCTCCCCTGTGGCCACTGCTTAGGACTCAGTACATCTTCATCCCCAAAACTGCAGGTACCCTGAGCATCCCCATCTCGCTTGCCCCTTCAGTGCTCCACAGTGCTGAGCACTTGGGGCCCAGATGTGGGACACGGAGCCTGCCTCGTCCCACTGCCCTTACACCTCTGACTGCCCTGATTCCCAGCATAAGGTCACATAACCTACATGCAGGCTCAGGGTACCTGCCTGGAAACACTGAAAAACCCACTTAGAACAGTAAGATGAGGCAATGGTTGTCCCAGACCCCCTCCCTCCCTTCCACATTCATTCATTCACTCCCTGTGAGAACTCAGCTACTAGGGGCCCAGGACTCTATGACTGCTGAATTAGAAAGGGCCCACGAGGGGTGGGATTGTAGCCGGGTTGGGAGAGTGCTTGTCTAAGCATGCATGAAACCCAGCACCACATAGCCTAGGCATCCTGGAACGCACCTCTAACCCTAGCACTGGGGAGGCAGAAGCAGGGAGAGCAAGGTCCGCCTCTGCTACATAAGGAGTTGTAGGCCAGTCTGGGTACATGAACCACTGTCTCAAGAGTGAATAAAAGCACACAACAGGCTTTTGAGCTCCTGGGTGGCTCTGGTGGGCTCACCTGAGGTGAAGAGTTTCGTCTTGACGTTGTAGAAGGAAGAAAAAGAGGAGTACACCACCGGGATGATGGGCACCTGTGGGCAGGGATGCACACGGAGGGACACTAGGAAGTCTTCGGGCAGACCTCTCCACCCACCTCATCCAGTCCCCCTCATCACCTCCTCCAGGAAGCTCCCTGGGTTGGTATGTTTGTTGTGCTCCCCACCCCCAACAAATATCTTACAAGTGGGAGGGCGGGGCTTCATTCAGTACTGGGGAGAGAGGTAGGGGATGGTTATTCTCCCTTCCCCTCCTACCCTGCCTCATTCTCAGGAAACTAGAGGAGGGGGTTGGAGCCTGTCGGTATTCCAGGAAGGCCCCAGGGTCAACTCCAATGGCGACAGTGGCACCGGGGGTAATAATTAACCCTGCGTGTACCCTAGCCAGGCCCTGGGGGAGGGGCAGGAATGAAAGCTCTGGATTCGCCTGTCCCTACCACAGCCCCTAGTTTCTTTCTTGTCCCAAGATCTGCCAATACCTCAAGATAAGGAGAACCATGACTTCAATCCCAGGCCCAGGCCCAATCTGTTCACTACACAGATTGGAGGTCACAGTGCAGTCTCTTGTTCTAGCCTGGGTTTCCCAACCTCTTGGAACCGGTGGGAACCTCAGGGAAATGGTACATGCCATTCTGTACAGGGCTGGGCACCAGGGGCCAGAGAGGCTGCCTGCCACAGGGGTGGATGGGGCTGAGGCTTGCCAGGCAGCAATTGGTAAAGCAGGATAAAATTCCTTCCCCTGTCCTCCAGTGGTGGCTTTCCACATACAGCAGGGACCCCCTGGTCCACGGCAGATGCCTAGGGACTTTTCATACACACTAACTTCCCCCACCACAGGCTAAGGGGCAAGGGAAGTCCACGGTCCAGGACACAGCTCATGTGTGCTGCTCAGGACTGGATTTGCCACTAGCCTGTGCCTGCTCCTCAGCCTCACCATGGTCAAAAGCTAGGGCATCAGGGGAAATTCTAGGCACAATCTGCCGTATTATGCTGAGCAAACTGCCCACTCACTGCCCTCCTACCTCCATAGTTGATGAAACCTCAAATGAAGACTATCCACCTGGCCAGCTAGTGTGTGCGGAGGCTGGTGTTCATGTTCTCAGAGCTGCCAGGCGTCACTAACCTGCCCAAGTGCTAGGGGCTGAGCTGGCAGGGAGACCCTTCCCAGGTAGAGCAGAGGTCCCTGAAGGTCAGCAGTCCCCAGTCTAACGGATATCATCTTCAACCTTAAACCACCACCCCAGGAGTCTGGCCTACCTGGGCCTGGATGGCCAAGTAGAAGGCGCCCTTTTTAAAGGGCAACAGGTCCCCATTGTCGTTGCGTGTACCCTCTGGGTAGATCCACACTTTGAGCTGCCAAATAGAAAGGAGAAAAGTACCTAGGCTGTCCTAGGTACTTGGCCACCCTGCTTAGCCACCCCAGAAAGCTGTGCTCCGCTCCTCTGAAGCCCACCCAGCAGTGGGCTACACTGCTGTGCTGTCTCTACTCACATTGTCTTTGACCATGAGGTCACCCAGGTCGGCCATCAGGGACATGGCAGTTCTGGCCCGCTGGCGGTTGATGAAGTACACCCCCCCCAGGTACATGATGAGGCCCACTGGCCCTGTGAACAGCAGCTCCCGCTTGGCGATCTGCACACAGCGCTTCGGGAGTATTTCCATGAGACCTACACAGAAAGGAGAGGGAGAGAGAAGCAGTGAGGCAGAAGAGAGACACAGACAGGAACAGAGATGTGCAGACACACAGTGAAAGAGGACAAGAGACAGGAGAGACAGAGGCGGGAAGATATGAGAGACAGGAGACAGAGGCGGGAAAATATGAGAGACGAGAGAGACACAGGAGGAGAGTCACAGACAGAGTGGAGAGAGAAGAGGGGTACAGAGGTTGGAAAGAAGAAAGAACAGCTTTAGATCCCAGCTTGGTATTCCCTGGGAAGGAGGGGCTGGTGGCCCCTGCCTCTGGTCTGGACTTTTCTCTTGGGAAATAGCCAAAGCCTGTGGTGCAGTCCTATGCTCATGTCTGGCACAGCCTGTTGCTCTTATTGCCCAGCTTGAGGAAGGCCCATGGCTAAAGAGACTCAGAGGTCTTGTCCTGCACCAGCCCCAGCCAGAGGCCCCAGCCCACCCAGGGCCCAGACTGCAAAAGGTCACCCTCTCTGTGGCCAAGCCTTGGTGGCAGCCTACCCATCATGTCCAGGATGCTCTGGTGATTAGAGATGATGACACAGGGCCCATCCATCTCTAGTTTCTTCTGGCCTCTGACCTCAAAGCGAAGGCCATACACATACTTGAAGGACCGAACGAACCAGCTGATGATGCTGAGGGCAGAGATACCAGTAACCAAAATGAGCTCCTATAGTGAAGGGAAGGCAAGCTGGGGAGAGGACATTGCAGAGAGCACAGGACAGGACACTTGGGCAGATAAGAGTCCCAGGAGAAAGCTAGCTAGCTCCCTACCTCCCAAATGTTAACTGAAGTGTTTTGTATAGAGCCCCAATCATTCAAAAGAGAGAGCCAGGCACTGATTGCAGGGCGGAGGTGGCCTATCTCCTACTTTGCCTACTTGACCTGAAAGAGCAGGGAAGTGGAGGTGCTACCACATTGACCCCAACACACTCCATTCTACATGTACATTAATGTACCCCATCACCCCAGCGGTGCTGAGAGAAGGGGTCCCCTCGCAGCTTACAGCATAGGTTTGTCTAGACAGTGCAACAGATTCAGAGCTAGTTCTTCTTTTCTGTTACTTTTTAATCATGGTAAAATGCACTGCTATAAAACTGTTCGTTTTAACCACCTATGTGCACACGGGCCATCAGTGTTGGGTTGCTACTGCCACTCACCGTCTGCCCACAGAAGACGGAATTTCCAAGCTAATACAATATCCCAATAGCTCCTGATCTCACCTGTCCCAGTGGAGGAAACCCTCATCGCTCTGTGTTCCCACAGCTGCTGACTCTGGGGCTCTCATACAAATGGATTCCTGCAAAGCGTGTCCCCATCAAGAACCCAGCAGTGGGGAAGCAACTCTCACTGATGAGGAAACTGAGTCCTGGGGAGGCAAAATGCTAATCCAGATGATGACCATACTCATTGATCTCCCAGGCCTGGAACCTGGGACCTCTCCTCATCCCTGCCAGCCTCAGCCAGCTCAGGCCATCTTGTCTTTGAGCCAGATCTCCCCATCTACTTCAGGGACAGGTAGACAGGTCCTGGACCTTATGAGAGAGTGGTCACTCCTTGAGTCCTTACCCCTGTTTCCTCATCTCTAAGTCACAGCTGCTGGGGTCCCTGGAAAGCTCCAAAGGGACGAGGAAAGTGACTTAGAGAAGAAAATGTGTCAATACAGGAGAACTGTTGAGTCTAACCAGCCATCAAAAAGCACAAGCAGAATCGGGGAATGACTAGAAAGACTAACAGGGCTAGAACACAGGTACTTGCTCCCTCTCTGGGCTAGAGCCAGATGTATCTGGAGGGCAGGTTGGTGGCTAGCCAGGTTCCTAGGAATTCTCCCTAAGGCAGCGCCACAAAGGTGTGGAGATAATCAAGATTTGAATCAGGGAATCTGGAAACACCTGCACCATGAGGCAGAGGAAATGCAATAGTGATCATAATTGACTTGCTGAAAAGAAGTCATGATTTATTGGAGGGTGTGTATGCTGGGGGTGGAACCCAAAGCCGCTGGCAGCCACTCCCCAAACTCAAGATGAAAGCTGAGCATCCCTAAGGCTGCATCTGAAATGCTTCAAAGTCCCAAACTTTCTAGACATGGTGCACAAGTGGAAGTTCCTCATCTGAACTCATGTGAACAGTCAAAGGCAGACACACTGCAAATGTTCTAGGAAGTTACTCTGGGTATATATACACAGCATATTTGATACATTAAAAAAAAAAAGTCAAGTCCAAGATACCTCATTAGAAATGTATAAATCCTCTCAAACCTCAAATCATCCAAAATCTAAACAACTTTATTTCCAAGCTTCTCCACCCCCCACAACCTTTTTTTAAAACAGGGTCGCACATAGCCTAGGCTTACTAAATAGCCAAGGATGGCCTTGAACCCTTGTCCTTCCTGCCTCTAGAGCTGTAATGTTGGGCATGTAGGGTTGCACACCACACCTGGCTTTATGCAGTGGTGGTTTTCTGCATGCTAGGCAAGTGCTCCACCAGCTGAGCCCATGTCCTGGATAACCAACTGTCAGTCAACCTGCAGCTGTCACTACAAGCTCATGTTCCCCTGTCTTGCTGCAACGGGCAGAGTCTCCAGCCACATCCAGACTGTAGAAATAGTGCCATGCACATGTGCTCTCTGTCTGTGTCTCTAGTACTGATGGTTGTGGGGGAGGTGATGGGACCCAGGACTTAATGCAATACTGAGCAAGCACTCTACCACTGAGCTACATTTTGGGTGACAAAACAGACATTTCTATCATCATGGGCTGGTGGCATGGCTCAATGGCAAAAAACTGAATCAGACTGAATCAGGCCCCGGGTTCCATCATCAATTAATCAATAAATGAGTTTTTCCCCCGATGAAGGTGCCAGCTAGGGTCTACAGAGGCTGTGTGGCTGGCAGACACCAGAAGTCTGGTTAGGAACCCTCATTCTAGCTGGGAGAGACACTGACAGGTACCAGAGGCCAATCATAGAGTTCTGCAGACACAGCTACTGGGTAGGTCCTTATATCCCACTCTACAAAGGCTGCACAAATTCAGGTCAGTAAGGTTAGTGACCTCTCCCCAGGAACGAGGAAGCCACGTGGACTCAAGTCCACCTCCTAACATCGTTTCCAGCCGGTGAGCTGTATGGTCAGAGGGCACCCAGGGGCAGGACCATGGCTCCCCACACTGCTAATTGGCTTTATTGGGTTCCAGCAGTCCATCCTGAAGCTCCCTGTTTGCCTGCTTTGTTAGCTTATCAGCCTGGCCCCTCCCAGCAAGTGGCTCCCCTGAAGGGATGTGTCATTCCCAGGATGCCAACCCAGTCTAGTCTAGTCTAGACTACCCTGTCCTTTCCCCTAAAGAAGCTACTCCCCCACGCACTGTACCTAGGATAAGGTGCTATGTCCTTCAGCCCCACTCCATGGTGGACCTTGCTGCCTCTCTAGGGGTAGAGTCAAATCTATTGGAAGGCCAAGTACTTGGGGATAAAGTGAGTGTTCAGCCTGTTGCTCTGGAAGAATGGCTGCCGCCTGTCAGGAATCAACTCTGTTGGACTATGCCTGAGCTCCTGCTTTGGATCGGACAGTCTGTAATTCAGAGCTTGGCATTCCATCTGTGACCCGACTTCCCTATGTTTCTGTTACCACCTGGGAAAAAGGAAGGGTGCAAGGAGCCACCCTGCATGGGACTGGCTGATGGTGTAGTAACTCCACCCTGTGGACCTGCAACAACAGTGGTCTGCTGATTGGGACACAGGCAGAAACAGAACAAGAGTAACTTCAAGAGAGGGGCCCTCTGACCTGCTTGGACCACTCCCACACCTGCCCTAGGAAGCTGGGAAGCTGTTCAAGGTCAGGGCCTATATCACAGGCCCAGAAGGCCACTGGCTGACCCTTGCCCTCACTTTTGGTCTTGAGTTTGATGGGTGGAGACTTGCTAGATGAGATGGGAGCTTCATGGGTAAACCAGGGCTTTGAAGAAAGACAGGTGGGGAACCACTGATGGGTCTGGCTTGGCAGATGGGAGATCCTAAAAAGGCCACTTGGCAAAGAAGTTTTCTGACAAGTGTCTAGGAGAAAAGAACAAGATGGAGGCGGGAGCTTGAGGCTAGACGAGGACTTCTAGACTGGACAAACACCCAAAGGAATGAATGAAGGCAGTAGGTACCAGGTATCAGGAGGAGAAAGCACAGAGGAGGTAGGAGTAGGGACTGACCCACTACCCAAAGGCAGCCAGAGTTGGACTTCACTGTCCTCCAAAGGTCAAGATGCCATAAACAAATGAGGAGAGGAAGAGGTCCTTCCTGTTAGCAACATTCTATATAATCCTATGCCTCTGCTTACCTTTAAATGGCCAGGACTTGCTGTGATGCTCACTCTTATGGCCTATGCCAGAGCTAGGCAGTAGAGAAGGAGCCAGCCTTGCTGTGGCCATTGGGGACTCAGGGCTCAATGCTAAGTGTTCAGCCTAAAAACCAAGACCAGTTCTTGCAGGTCCTAGGTAGCCACTGTTCCTCACTTATACCCTCACCCTCAACAGATGCTTGGATATGACACAATGCAGTCACAGGCTGCATCACTACAGCTCTGGGTGGCCACCGAGGGCTGGGAAGAGAAGCCTGCCCTTTTGTTACTGGGGCCACGGTGTGTGTGTGTTTATGGCTAAATTGTTCTTGTCAAGGTGACCCACTTTGCAGCTGTGCAAAATTCTATACAGCCTTCCTGAGCTTTACTATCCCCTGTCAAATGGTATAATCAAGGCCTCTGCCTCTTGTCACCCAACTCTGGTTTACACACAGAAAAGGGTTCCACATGTACAGCCAGTCCTTCCTTGACTTTAGCACCTAAGCCATGCCTGAACAGTCATGGTCTCTAGGCTCCTAATGCTGTTCCTTGAACCTCAGAAAAAGACAAAGACTTCCTCTAGAAGCCAGGTGCAGATTGGGGCTGCCCCTCCAGGAATTCAGGATCTGGCTTATATAGTGCCTTAAAAGAGGCAGGCAGATTTGAGTTTGAGGCCAGCCTGGTGTACAAAATGAGTTCCAGGACAGCCAAAGCTAATCAGAGAAACCCTGTCTTGAAAAATACAAAACAAAACAACAAAAATTCTGTGGCCACAGCCCTTAGTACAATGGTTCTCAACCTGTGGGTCTCAACCCTTTTAAGGTCAAATAAACTTTTCACAGGGGTCTCTTATATCGGATCTCCTGTATATCAGATATTTACATTATGATTCATAACTAGCAAAATTCCAGTTATGAAGTAGCAATGGAAAACAACTTTATGACTGGGGGTCACCACAACATAAGGAAGTGCACTAAAGGGTCACAGCATCAGGCTGAGAATCTCTGCCTTAGTGTGACTGTATGCAGCCATGGGTGGCATCACTACAGCTGGGCTGGCACCGAGGGGTGACAACAGAACTTAAAGCATTGCCTTCTGGAGTTTCATTCCAGGTTCTCTCTATCTTGGCTGGGGGATCTTGGGCCCTCACGTCCTTTCCTAACTCAACCAGCCCCAAGCCTTATTTTCAGGTTGCTTCCCTCAACTCAGTCTCATCTGTTGCCCAGGCAGAGTAGCACCTGCAAACTTGGCTGGCTCAGCCCAGGGAGGCCCGAGATGGGGATGAGTCCATCTATCTACTGAGCAAGCCTCCACCTCCTAGACACCCAGTCCCTTTCTCCCCCACTCATCCCTCTCTGTGGTCACACCTGGCAATGCCATGCTCACAGCACTCCAAGGGTCCTGCTGTTCCCACCTCAACTCATTGCCATTATGAGGATTTAAGACAGGGACCCTGAGACAGGGTGCGAGGGGTGAGGAGCAAGGCCACTGGACACTGTCCTGTGCACACTAAAATAGCCAGGGCACCCCGTCTTCATGTGCAGGGTCTCCCCTGCTTGCCTGCTCCTGGAGTCTGCTCCCTGGGACACTGGACGGAAGTGCTAGGTCACTACAAGCCCCTGAGGAATGAGGACTGGGACCCATGTAATACAGCTGATGAGGACAGCACGCTACCCCCCAAAACTAATAAGGGTGGATACAGCGAAGAGTCAGGAAACCATCTCTCACAGTCCCTGTAACTACCGCAGGGAAGGTGGGGCTTCAGGGGCCACAAGGTCCGAAACACCCTGCCAAGGCCAAGGCCAAGGCCGGGCCATTGCAAAACCCACCAGCTCCACAGTCCAAACAGGGCAGAGAGAAATGTAGCAACAGTCTCCCGGGAGTGTGGACTGGAGGTGTTTTGTCTTGGGCAGCTCCCACTGGCAAGTCAAACCAGCCTGATCCCCTCACATGTACGTTCTGCCTGTCCACTAAGCTTCCCTGCTCTGGGAGATGGACAGAGGAAGATTCCGGCCACTGCCTCCTTCCTTCTTCGATCACAAGCCTTGCCCGAAAGCAGCTCAACCTCCACCCCCAGAAGAGGAAGTTCATGACAAGGGGAACCTGTGGCTGCACCTGGACACAGGTGTTTTCTACTGTGGAGAGTTGAAAGTACGGGCTAGAAGCCCTGCGCCAGGCCTAGATTTCCCTGCTGGTGAAGCAGGATTGGGCCTGTCTCTCCTTCGCCCGGCCCCTTCCTCTCCCAAAACTAGCGGCGCGCGCCAACTGCCACCCCAAGTTGCGCGCAGAGGGCGCCGGAGGGCCGAGCCCCACTGCCGTGCCAGGCGCCGGCGCATTGTGACGCGCGCTCCTGGGGACCCGGGACGGGAAGCCGAGTCGTCGGAGGCTCCAGACCGTGGGGACAGCGGGGCGGGTGGGGCAGGAAGGAAAGAACGCGAGGAGTTCAGAAGTTAGGGAAGCGGAAGCGCGCGCCCATCCCGGCGTCCGGCCCCCTTGCCTCATGTTATCCACGGTGCGGCCGCCGTGGCGCAGCAGGCAGACGATCGAGGCCACGGCCGAGAAGGACAGGCAGAGCACGCAGTAGAGGCCGATCTTGGCGTAGAACCTGGCGGGGCGGCTCAGCTGCACAAGCAGCAACAGCAGCAGCAGCGCCGCCGTCAGCCACGGCCACAGCTCCATGGCAGCCGTAACCCAGCCCCGACGGCGTGGCCGTCCGCAGCCCTCCGCCGCCCGCGCCCCTTTTGAGGAGCGCCGAGGGTGGAGGGCGGGCCAGGCTCCCAGCCCCGAGCTAGGTGCGGCCGCCCCGCCCCGTCCTCGCTCCGCCCCTCGGGCCTGGCCCTGTCGGGGGCCACCGCGCCCCGCTCCGCCCGGCCGCGTTCAGAGCGCGGACCCCGCCTCCGGCTGTCCTCCCGGTGTCGCCCTCTCCGCCCCGCCCCCCCTCCCCTTGCGACAGGTCATTGAGGTTTCCTCACTCGTCCGGCAGCTCCCATCCTGTGCAGCCGGGTGGCCCGGGCCCTGGCGCTGCCTCCCACACTCCTGCACCACGGTCCACGGCCACAAGTCCCCAGGCCGACACCGCAGCTCCCCAAGGGCGTACAAACCGGCCCTAAGACGTGCCCATTATGCCAGTCTTGTCACCACACAAAGGGTCATTGAACAGCCACTGAGTGACCAATGGTGACCTGGCTAGGCCACCTGGCTGACGGCCTGGGCCCTCCAGGTCCACTTAAACAGAGACTGAAGCCCCACCTCATGATGCAAGGAGCTGGAGGAGGCAGAAGGATAAGCGAGAGTTTTGGAGCGGGAATGGGGGTGGCCCTGGGGCAGTGTGTCACTGGGCCCTTCTGGTGCCCAGCCAGCAGTGCGTATCAGGCGATTGTGTTCCCATGTGCTCAGCTCAGCTCAGCAGAACCGCCAGCCTAGCAGGGCCCCTTGTGATTGGTGTTCACTGTGACACTGTGGCTCTTGTAGTAAGAGGATAGCTGCCTGGGACTTGCAGGCCAGGCACACACACCTTTCTGGATCATGTTCTTAGAGCAGATGACAATGACAAAATGCATCTAGTTTCCTTTCTGGAGAAGTCGGCCTGTACTTAGGACTGAGAGCCAGGGATGGCTGCTGATCATGATGTGCCATGGGCTCCCCAGTGTCCAGGCAGTCTGAGGGCATCGCTGGCCCCTGGTTTTCTCAGATACTGAGATGATATTTGTGATATTCACTCACATAACTATGCTAAGCTTTCAAAGCAGGGCCAAAAGCTGTACCTGCCTAAAGGATAGATGAGAAATCACCCTGTAAGTGGCTCACTAAAAAAAAAAAAAAAGTAGTACAGTGCCTTTCATCACACCTTGGGCATTTTCCGGCTAAACTTATCACTGTCTTTCCTGCTGTGTTCCAACCCATACCTTGGATATCATTTTATCAGGTTGTCATTTCTATTCTTGAGACTACCCCAGCTCCATGCCTGAGATACGCTCATGAGGTTGCTGAGAGGGCAAGCTGCAGGATTTTCAGCTTCTTGATAAGAAGACCCAGATATGCTCAGAGAGAATGCTGGGAGCTGCTAGGTCTCAGCTGGTAGGGCTGAGTCCTGAGATTCCCAAGGGCATCCAGTCCTCACAGCTCTGCAGCCCCTCAGGAAGTGTGTACTGCTTCCTTCTTGCTCATTTATTCTAACACAGCACTGTTTTTTATTTTTTGTTTGTCAGTCTACCATATTTGTTTATGTCTTTAAGTTTTAAGTATTTATTTTACACATATGAGTGTTTTGTGTGTGCGTATGCCTGGTGCCCGAAGAAGTCAGAAGACAGTGCTGGGAACTGAAACTGGGTCCTTTACAGGCACCAAGTGCTCTTAACCACTGAGCCATCTCTCTCCAACCCCTGTTTGTTTTTGAGCAAGGAAGACCAAGCTGGCTTTGAACTCTTTACGTAGCTGGGATGGCTCTGAGCTGCTAATCTCCTGCTCCCACCTCTCAAGGGCATTTGCCACCACGCCACCACGCCAAGTAGTGGGGTCACATGCAGGGCTTTGAGTATTTATGCATGCCAGGCAAGCATGTTATCAATTGAACTATTTGCAGCCCAACCCTGACCACTAGTTACTGTTTTGAGACAAGGTCTTACTATATTTCCAGCTGGTCTTCTCAAGCTCCTGGACTTCATTGGCCCTTACCTCTTAGTCACCAGGTAATTTTCCACATACCTCTCTCTCTCTTTTTTTTCCTTGGTTTTTCAAGGCAGGGTCTCTCTGTGTAGCCTTGGCTGTCCTGGACTCTTTGTAGACCAAGCTGGGCTCAAACTCCACCTGCTCAGCCTCCCGAGTGCTGGGATTAAAGGCGTGTGTGGCTAGTTCTCCAAATCTTGATTTGGCCTTCATGCTTTTCCTGCCACTTCATTCCACCCTTTCGGGGGTGGGGGTGATCTCTGTTAGTGTTTGTTAGCTTCCTCCTTCCTGCCTCTGCACTGTTTTGCCCTAGCATGCATAACAATTCTCAGTAAAGACTCCTCACAAGAGCTAAGGTATACCCCCCACCCCATTTTACTGATGTGTAATTGAGGTAGTCACTGGCCGGGGAGCAATGGGAGCACAGGCTAGCTCCGCAGACCATCCAGGGTTTGGATGCTGCCCTGCCCTTCTGGTCCCAGGGGGAGTGGTGGCAGCTTGAGGCCGGGGCTTTGGCTGAGTCTGTGGCATCCCCAGAGCCAAGACACTTTGCCTCTTAGCCTAACTTTTCTCCAGGCTCTTCCTCCTCGTAGACCATTAAGTGTTGAAAGACGTGTCCAGTTTCCATCCTGTGCAAGGGGAAGGGTTGGTGCAAGGAAACTCTCAATAGAATTACATTCTGAGGCTGTGGCAACTTTTTGCTTTTGGAAGTGAAGCCTGGAGAATGGGGGGAGGGGCACGGTGGGGGCCGCTGGAATATACTAAAAGAGATTTCCCCTAAGGCCAGTGCTTCTCAGCCACTTCTACGCTCTTTATCCAAGAGAGGGGTAGAAAGGCTCCTTTCTGGTTGGCTCGGGTCGGGAGGTGGCTCTTACCACCCTGGAGGTGCGGTCAACCAGTCAGTGCCAAGCAACTCTGTGTCCCAGCCCGAGGACAGCTGAGAGCCCTCGTAGGCATTTGCTGGGAGGCAGCCAGCCAGCACATGACACCAGGTGGCATTGTCAGGGCGGAGCTGCCTTCCTTCCTAAATTTCTGGGCCCAGAAGGGGAGCCTCTGTTTGTAAGAGGAAGCCTAGGAACAGGGTTGGAGGGTGTGCTGGCTCAGGAGTAGACAGGCAACCAGAGGCTGAGCCCAGCCTACTTGTCCCTTTTCCCTACGGTGTCCTCCCCAGGATCTGGTGAGACACTGAGGTTTTTGCATTTCTTCTGGGAAGCAGGGGGAGGAAAGGGCCATAAGGGAGAAGAGCTCCTTACTTCCTGGAAGCTGAGGTAAAAGGCCGGGTGACTCCTGACTGTGGCACACGAGGCAGGAAGGGCAGGGTGGAGTGCCCACTTTGAAGTCCTGTTGATCTGGTTACCAGCTCCCGGCTACCTGGTCCACATGCATGCAGTTTCCTCCTATGTAACAATGAGGACGCTAGCCTCAACTAGGGGGTTGAAAGAATTCAAGCTTCCCGGTGCTCCTGAAGCATCAGGTGGGGGGTGGAGACAGATGAGGAAAGCACTCTGAGAGTCATATTCTCTCTGGTGGGCCCCTCCAGGGGGTTTGACTCCTTAAGGGGAACTCAGAGTAGAGAAAGCTGGCAGATAAAGTGAAGGAGGAGGAAGAGGAGAAGGAGAAGGAAAAAGAAGAAAGGAAGGAGGAGGAGAATGGGGAGGAGGAGGGGGAAGGGCATGAGGAGGGGGAAGGGCATGAGGAGAACAAAGAGGAGGAGAGGGAGGAAAGGGAGACTGAGGAAAGGGAGTATGGGGAAAGGAGGAGGCCTGGGGAGGGAGGGGTGAGGAGGAGGAGCAGAGGGGCAGATGAGCTGCAGAGGAGCCGGCTCCGGCTCGCGCCCTATGGGTCCTCTTGGGGAGGTCTGGCCTCTTCGGGGATGTGTCACAGGGACGCTGATGCCATCCTTGCCACCTGTAAAGAAAGCAGCCCGTGAATGTTTTATGGGCTTGTGATTAAAAATAGATGAAGGGAGGCGGCATAGGGGGTCCCTGCCTTGGCAGGGAAGGGAGTCTCCACAAATTCCCTTGGGAACAGAGAGGGTAAGGAGGGGTCAGGGCCAGGGGAGAGTTCTCTGAGGCCTGGGGATGTGTCCACCACTTCCGGGAGATCATACCTCTGGAAGCACTGTTCTGGGCTCTGGGGCTCCAGGCTGGGAGTGTGTTACTTTTCTCATTGCTGAGGCCACAGTCCCTGAAAAGAAGCAGTTTAAGGAGGGAAGGGATTATTCTGACTTACGGCAGGAGAAGACACAGTCCATTGCGGCGACATTAGGCACTTCTGTAGGCGGCTGGTCACTTAGCCTCTGTGGCCGGGAAGCTCAGAGAGTGTTGTTGCTCAGCTGCCCTTTTTATTCAGCTTGGAGTCAAGCCTGATGGGTGGGTCTTACCGCCTCAGTTAGCTTAGTCGAGATAATCCCTCACAGATCTGCCTGGAGGCTACTCTCCTGGGCAATTGGAGATCCTGTCAAGTTGACAATCAGTACTAACCATGGGGTTAGGGCAGAGTGATGCTGAGGGATTGGGGAGAGGGCAAGGGCCCAGAGAGGAGCAAGAGCTGGCCCTGGCTGCAGGATGAGAGGGCCTTTCTGAGAAGGTGACTCCTGCCCAGAAGAGCTGAAGTCTCCTGCCCCCAACTTCCTTCTGAATGATGTCCTCAGGTGGCTGACAGGAGCTGGGCTGAGGGGACCTCTGGCCAGTAAACAGGCTTTGCTGCTCCAAACAGGCAAAAGAGGCCTAGAAGGGTGAGTAGACATCCCCAGGAACCCCAAGGAGTTAGTGGGGAGCTTGCTGCGTAGTCAAGACCCCAAGCCCAAAGCCAAGCAACCAGCCCTGCCTCCTGTCCCCTGGTTCCCCTCCAGCTAGTCCTACCTACCTAGGCTTTAGGGTTCTGTCTGTGTAAAGGGGGCAGGGGCACAGATGCTTGGGGACATTGCATTGGACAAGATGTGACTCATGAGGTTTCCAGCATGTGAGGGGGAGGCAATGACAGATGTACCAAGCCTTTGGCAGAGCATATTAAAATCCTCAGGCCACCTGACCTCTCGCCCAGCTGGCGTTCATAAGGTAGTCAGCTGTACTGGCTGCCAGCACAGTTGTCAGGCCAGGGGGAGAAGGGACAGGAATTGGAGTCCAAACAGGCACTGCTGTCTCACCCCATGCTGCCCATTAGGGAACATGTCTGCCTGGCTAGTTTTGGGGTGCCTGTCTTGGACTGTTGTCATCTGGTGGAGCAGGGGAGCCCCATTCTTTCTCATCTATGCGGCCAGCACCCTGTCCTTTGGGCTCTGCTTTCCTGCCTCTGTGTTGTCTGGATTCTAGAGGCCACAGTGGAAACTACCCAAGTTCTGGTCCCACTGTGTGACTGAGGTGGGAACAAGAGAATGGTTACAAGACCCTGGTCTGGGAAGCATGTAAGCATATGACTGCTTCCCTCCAAGGCCCTCCAACTTCCCTGCAGCCTGGCCAGGGACAGGCAGCAGGCTGTTCCCCAGCCTCTAGCTACAACTGGTACCTTCAACAGCTTTGTCCAGGAGCCTTGTCAAAGGGCCCACAAGCTCCATGGGAACCCTATCCTGGCAAAATAAGGTGCAAGCTGCCGTCAGGCTTTCAGTCTCCCAGTCGGAAGCCCGGCCTGGGTCCTGCATGCCTCTTTTGACTAGAAGACAAGGTAGGCCCTTTCCCCCCAAGCACTGTCCCGTCCTCTGTCAAGTGGGAGAATTGGCAGTGCTGTCCAACTCTGGTGGTTTGCGCTGAGATTATCTTTGTGTGAGCTGTTATTGTGGGTCTTTTCCCAGAGCCCCGCTTCTAGTGTGACCCCCAAGTGGCCCATACAGGCCTTCCATGGAGTCCAGAGAAGGCAGAGTAGACCTGCTGTCTTTGTTCCTCTGGTGAGCCAGGTCAAGCTCTGTGCTGTGGGACCCCTGGTGTTTGTGTGCGGATGGGAGAGGTAGCATCCTCAGGTTCCTGTCAGGCCCCTCCATACCAGCCTTGGTTTATCCCCTCATCTCTCTTTATGGTGCCAACAGCTGCTCTGTACTTCCCCGAGAAACCCTTTGGAGAAGGATTGAAGGAAGGATCCCTTTATGCACTGTCTCCATCCCTCCTATATATCAGAGACCAGAAAGGCTGTAAGCCTGGGTGAACCTGGGAGTGTGAGGAGTCCCTAGAACTACTGAGCTGAGCCCAGGGTCACAAAGAAGGCTGGCCGAGGGATTTGAGGCCATGTGGAAGAAGCTCTAACATGGCTGGTGTGCCTCTGGGATCAGATAAGTGTCCAGATAGGCTAATGTAGTACAATGTTCTCTGAAGGGGCTAAAGCACAGAGGCAGCGTAGTACCTCAGTTTCTCTGTCATTCTTCTCTGATTCCCTGCTTTATTCATTTTTCTTCTTTGTTCTGTCCAGATCCCTTCTTAGGAACCGAGAGTCTCTAAAGTTGTCTTTTCCCTGGGTGAGACAGCAGGCTGTTCTAAGGCAAGTAGCAACTCCCAAAGGCTGTAAAGGTGACTCATATCAGAAACCCAGTAAATTCCAGGTGGACTCATGACTTATAGATCCAGGGAGACTCCAACCAGAGGACAGGACACACACACACACAGACACACGGTCATGTTGGTTTTAGAGTAAAGCCCAGGCAGGCAGAGACGAGGAAGCTGTGCATCTTAAGCTGTGCAAGCTGTACAAGACTAGAGGGTGTCAACAATACTAAGAGAGAGTGTAGTCATCTCAGAGCCAGCAGACCCACTCTTCTGGTCTTTGACCAGCACCACACCCTCGGCATGAAGGCCTCAACCTAAGAGTCTTTGGTGGAAGCCAATGAGCTAGGTCCTCTCTCTCCTGCTTCCGATGTGAGAGGCAAGGTCCAGGGACTCAGCCCTCACACCACTTTGCTTGGCCTTGCCTGGCCTCTCCTGAGCAAGCACCAGAGTCAGGCTTAGGGTGGGTGTGGCCTCATGGTGTACCAACCTAGCTCCAACTTCCTGTCTCTTGCTGCTTCCTCCCTAATTCCTAAGAACCACATTCAGTCCTCTGGGCTGCCTGTGCTATAACTAGGAAGCTCACTGGAGTTGGCAAAGAAAAGCCAGACCTGGTTATGACTTTGATTTCAGACGAGCATGCATTATTGCATTTATCTGAAATTCAAATCCAGCAGGAACCCTGTACTTATCTGGCAACCCATTGGTTGGAGTCAGAGCCAGCGCTAAGGGACACAACACACTGAGTCAGCCAGTCCTCCAGAACCAACAAATCTGGACTGTTTCCACACCCCAGAAACAGAGGCGCCTTCAGATTGCAGCATCGTCTTGGAGCCAGTGGGGGCGGGGCTCTTGGTGCCTACCCTGAGCTGCTGAGACGATGACCAGAGGTCACTATATAGACCAGGCCGGCTTCAGATCCGCAGAGATCGGCAGCTCTGTCTGTCTGACAAAGCAGGAGTGGCTTCAATGGTTTGGGGTGCCCTGGGTTGCAGAGGACCTTTCCTCTTGTGTGTGCTTTATTCCGCTTTCAGGCTCCTCCTCCTGCACGTGGGGTTTTTAGCTGCTTGTGAGCCTCTCAAGCCCCTGCCCAGGTGGCGCCCTACACCCTTGCCATCCCCCAGTCAGCTCTGGAGACACGAAGCATGACTTCTGTCCTAGTTTTACAGCTCCTAGGAGTCCCCTCCTCCGCCCTTTCCTCCTTCCTTGTCTTTATCCAGCATGGCCAGTGCGCCCCATCCCCCAGATTTGGGGTGGCCCAGTAGCCACACCTGAGGAAGCCAGGGCTGTGGTGTGACTGCAGGCTCTCCTGAGTCTTCATCTTCATGTTTGTCCATGATCCTCCCCCCACAAAACATGGAGAGTGCCACCCTGACCAGACAGGTGCCAAAGTGGACAAGATCTTCCAGTCCAGGTGATCATTTCTTTCCCTCCTCTCTCTTCATTTTCTATCATTTTTCTTTTTCTTTGAGTCAGAGTCCATGTATCCCTGACTGGCTTAGAACTCACTCTGTAGACCAGGCTGGTCCAGAAGAGATCAGCCTGACTCTGCCTCCCGAGTGCTACACCACCGCTGCTCAGCAGACCTTGAACTTCTGATCCTTCTGCTCCTACCTCCTGAGTGCATGTGCCATTACTCTTGACTTTTTTTCCTTTGACTTTAAGAGGTGAAACATTTCTACCATCCATTCTGGGTTTGAATACAGCTTAATTTACTAAGGTCCCTGGGGTCAATCCAGGTTATTCCCTGCTAGGTTCAGCAGGTAACTGTGTGTGCCTCTGAGATGCTGTGCAGTAAGTACCCCTGCTCCTGGGTATCTGTAACCCCACCCAGTCTGGAGATCTGGCTTCGTCCTTCTTACTGGGTTAAGAACAGTTCCTCACTTGCTATCCCCTCAGAAGGTCCTCTTTACAACCCTGTGAGAGTTGTTAGGACCTTCAGTAGATCTTCTAACTTCTCCCCTTGGAGCGCCTGAAGGAGGGATCTGAGTGGCTCCTATGCCTCCTGAGGGTGACAGCTCATAGTGCCAGCCTGCTGTCTAGGGGTGGTGTCTGCCAACTCAACGGAATTTGCCTAGCCCAGCTAGCTGTTCCCTAGCTCCCAACAGCACTGGCTCCCTGGTAGCCAGCCCTAGCTCAATGGCAAAGGTGGGGCTGAGAGTCAGTCTCAGGGTTATTAGACCAGGGGTCTGTGTATGGCTCCAGACCATTGCAACCTGCTGCCTATGAGTCTTGGTCTCCCAGACTGAAGTATCACAGGCCAACAACCTGAGAATGGCTACTTTTCCTGTCAGTGGCTTTCCCAGTCACAGGAGGTCAGTCTGTTGGCTACCCTCAATAGTCAAATCCCTCACGAGACTAACAGAGGAGTCCTATAAGCTTATTCCCAGTCATAGGAAGTCAGTCTCCTGGGACTTTGTGCTGCCATGCCTGTGAACACAGGGGTCCTGACTTCTGGGTGGGATCCTATCACTTTCTCAGCTTTCTCCCTGATCCCTGAGCAATCCTGTGTTATAGATCCATTAGAGCCATGACTGACCATTTAAAAATACTGTCATTTTGCAGAGGATGGCCCCTCAGAGCGTCTAAGGATTGCATCTGGTGTGGCAGCCTAGGCCAGGCACCTCCACCTGGGCCCAGGACAACATCTGGGCTCAGAGAGAGGCAGGGAGACAGAGAGGTGGAGTTGGAAAGAGAGAGACAGGAGAGACAGACCCTCCCTGTGTCTCAGGACCCTCGCTGGCCACTCCTAGGACTGAAATGGTCTCTGCCATTTTTTCTGCTGAGACCTCAAATTGGTTCCCTCTCACCCTTCATCCCCCAGCCCATGCCTGCCTATTGTCTGTCTCTGGTGGCTTCTTCCTTCCTTACTGATTAGAATTCTGAGAACAAGAAGAATTTCCTGTTTGCTGCTGGGGTAGCTTGGGGACCCAGAAGCAGGCCGGACTAAAGCTGCTCCTTCTCCTTGCTCTTCACTGCCCTTCCACCTGCTTGTCTTCAGCCATTTCTGGCTTTCTAAGACATTCCTACTCTATTCTGGGGAAAGGTAAACCCCAAATTTCCAGCTTCTTCCAGGGCTGACAAACCATTGCATCTCTGCAGAAGGTGCTCTTGGCTACTGGGTTGATGGATGCTGGGATTCAAGGGCCTGGAGTGGTTTGTCTCAAGGGATGGAGACAGGGCAGCTGGCAACTGCTCCACAGCCCATGACTAGGAACCCAGGCCCTTTAGAGGAGCCCAAGGGCCTGCAGAGATCTGGGTTAGCTGATTCTGTCTCTCCTGCCTGCCTCTCCCTCCTCTCTCCTGCTTTTCTCCCTCCTTCCCTCCGCCTCCCCCTATCCCCTTTTCTCTCTTGCTCTCTGCATTCGATCCTTCAAGGCTCTGCCCCCAAAGATAAAATCCAGATCTCTTACCTTCTAGATTCTGGAGCTCAGGGCTCAGACCACCTGCCAGTCCCTTATCACAAGTTTACCCTGGCTCCCACCACACCCTGTATTCCAGCCTAGGGTGAATGGTCATGTATGGGCCTCAGCTGCCTTCTTTCTGGCTGGGAGAATCTCACTCTAGTCAGGCGGGGACACCTAGTATGTTGATAGTTCCTGTACAGACCTTTCCCACAGAGTTCTTGTTCCTCTGTATTACTGTGAGCCATCTGACCTGTCTCCCTTATGCCCTATGAGGTTCTGCCTGCTCATCTTCCCAGCCCAACTTCTGAGTCATAGAAAAGTGCTAAGTATAGAATGAATGAATGAACAGATGAGGGAAACTAAGGAACAGTGCTGGTGTTTCCAGGGACTGGAGGGCCAGAGAGTCTGCCAAGGTTACTTACCAGGCACATGTCTACTCACCTGCTGCTCTGCCAGGGCAGACGCCATGCTTTGCTCAAGCCTCGGAATGCTATGATTAAACATGCAGAGAGGCTGCTGCCACTCATGGCCAGCACATGCCACTGTCCATGCAGTATGCAGCTCTGCTCCAAAGGGACTCAGAGGTCACTTACTCTGGGCCAGATATGAATGACTGTGACCCCTAACATGGATCCAGGTTGACCTGAGCATTCTATTATGGGAAGCAATTATGTCACGGAATAAAAAAGAAAGGTAGGTAGGTTACAGAAAAGTGGGGGAAACTCTTCTAGGTTTTGGATGGTGTCTGATGACATTTTTACCTGTGGATTGGTGTAAGATAGTGGTCTGTTAAGCTAATACATTTCAAAATGTTTCTCATGATAGTCACAGGAAGGTGGCTATTATGAGGGGGCTAAGAATAGCCTAAGGGAACTTTTCTTCTCAATCTGCAATGTTCCAATTCTCCACAATCATGAACTTCAACACAGCTATGACTTCTCCTTCTGTATGTGTGTCTGTATACAGGCATGAGTGCATGTGCATTTGGAAGGAGGATGTTAACACATATAAATTATACATAAAGATGAGTTTTATTATGGCTGCTGTGCTGATTTTTGTTAACTTGACACAGCTGAAGTTGTCTGGGAAGAGAAAATGACTCCACCAGGCAAGTTTGTGTAGCATTTTCTTAATGATTGATGTGGGATCCAGCCACACTAGAGGTAGTAACACTCCTGGACAGGAAGTCCTGGGTTATATTAAAAACAAACAAAACAAACAAACAAACAAACAAACAGGCTGAGCAAGCCATAAAGAGCAAGCCAGTAACCAACATTCCTCCATGGCTTCTGCTTCATCTCCTTCCTCCAGGTTCTCACCTTGAGCTCCTGCCCTGACTTCCCTTCATGATGATCTGGAAGGAATTGGTAACAAACCAATTCCTCTCCAAGTTGCTTTTGGTTATAGTGTTTTATCACAGCGACAGAAAACTGAAACAATGGCCATCTGTCCATGTACATAGTGGGACTTGACCACACTTGCTCCCCACTGCCCTCTCTAGCCTTCTCTCACTCGTGTTGTACCCCTCCTTTTCCCAAGTAGACCCCTGCTCCTTTTATGTCTGCATATAAGTCCTTATGGAGGGGTGAAGCTCTAGCCCCTCCCTTTACCATTTTTATATAATATTTTTACAATTATTTGGGAATTTCACATAATACACCCTGATTACACTCATTTCTTAGTCCTCTTGTCTGCCCCCATCCTTGTGATGCCCCTCTCTGAAAAAAAGGGGGGAAAAGTCTAATTTGTGTTGTGAATTTGCTCACCGAAGCATAATCACACTCCCACTAAGCCAGACCCTTAAGGAAGACTGAGGTTCCCTCCCCCATGTGCCAGAAGCCATCAGTGGTGGAGAGCTGCACTTCAGCGCCCTTATCGGGGTTTTTAAGAGTTCCCTTCTCTGGCTTCCTGTTAAGCCTGTTTCTTTCTTAGGGGGTAGGTGGGTTCTGTGTCTCATTCTGAACTATGCGTTTGCAGTTACTGTTACCACTGCAAAAGAAGCTTCTCTGCTCTTTAGAGTCAGTGGGAACTTCCACATGGCCTATGGTGTTACTATGTCTCTCTGAACTTAGCATGGTCTCTGGTGGCAGTACAGATCATGGACATCAACTCAGCCCTTCAGCATGGGCCTTGAACACCCTCCTAGCCCTTGGTGGCAGGATGGTCATGAACACAACATCGCTTCCGGCTGCAGCACACACAGCAGACACTGGCATGGTAACACAGGCAGGCCGTGGGCATCAATACTGCCCCTGGCTGCAGCAGGGCTACGGACCCCAACATGGCTCTTGGCAGTAGCTTTTTAAATTTTTTTATTTTTTGAATAGGGTCTCTTGGACTTAGAGTTCAGCAATTTGGCAAACTTGGCTGGCTAGAGAGCCCCAGGGATCCTCCTGTTTCTGTTTCCCTAGGGCTGGCCTTACAGGCACGCGCCCTATTGGCAGTTTTTATGGGCACTGGACAGCCAGACCCCAGTCTCCATTTTTGTGTGGGGAGCATTTTGCCTTTTTCAAGCAAGTCAGCTTTCTATGTGTGTGTGTGTCTCTCCCCCTCTTTCTCTGTGTGTGTGTGTGTGACATTAGAGCCCAGATGATGAAAAAGGGGACTGGATTGGAGGCCAGCATAGTGACCTGTTGGATGGAAGGCCTCCATGTGAGAGGTCCCAGCTAGGAACGCCAGGTGCATGGAAACTCGTGAGGGAGGTGTCTCCAGCACTGTCTAAAGGCAGGATGTGAGGTAGGTGAGACCATGCCTTCCACACGGGCTGGGGAGGGGTGGTTTGCTATGGGCCTGTGCTCAGAGGATGACTAATGCCCCAGAACCGGTGTGAGCAAAGCAACTTCTTGACTGTGCCCCCAAAGTCCATTGTGATTTTTCTGGACTGTGTAGGGGTGTCTGGAGTAAAATAGTTTTCTTGGGACAAAGTCCAATTATGTAGCATTAAACTGTCAACAGTCCTCCTACCCTATCCTTCTGAGTGCTAAGATTACAGGTGTGTGCCAGCTTGCCCAGCTCAAAACACAGCTTGTATTCCTTGCCTTAGAATTTGTGGATCTCCAAGAATATGGTTGTGGTCCCCTGTTCTGTTAAAAAAGCAAAACAAAACAAAAAACCCAAAAAACAAAACAAAAAAACCTAGATCAAAAAAGAAAGGGGGAGCTAGCTGTAACTTCAGTATTCAGGAGTCTGAGGCAGGAGGATGGCAACTTTGAGGTCATCCTGGGCTACAGCACGAGAGCTCATCTGAAGCCCAGCTCTGATGAAAAGGAGAGCAGGGTCCACTTTGTGCAGTAGCGCCTTCATGATAAACTGTCTAGAATGCCCTGCGCCTGGCGCCACCACTTGTCAGGTTGTGGAATTACAGGTAACTTGGTCTTTTTACTTAAAAAAAATGAGGTGCAACTCACAAACACAAAAGTGACAATTTAACTTTTTATTTATTCGCTTGTGACTGTATATATGTGTGTGGGTGTGCATGTGCCGGGTGGAAGTCAGAGGACAACTTACCACAGTCAGTTCTCACCTTCCATGGGTTCTGGGGGTACAGTTCACTGTGTTAGGTCTGGCAGCAATGCCTTTGCTGATCTCACCAGCCCAGTTTTCAGAAAAGTGACAATTTTAAGTGTCACTTGGTACAGTAATGGCCATTGTCATTCTCATCACAAAGGCTGCAGCTATTTGCAAGAGCCCCTGATATCAGTCTTGCTGACTTCCTCTTTCAGAAGGACGGAGAAGAGAGGGTACCTCCCTGCCAGCTATATGTAATTCTGCCCCAGTTGCATGTGGTGGTGCTAGAGCCTATGGATTGAAGAAAGGTGACCCTGTCTGTGCAGCTATGGAGACGTCATCATTCTGGGGTGAGCCGTTCTAGTCATGTGGAAAGAGCAGGGTTGGGGGTTCACATGTGGATAAGCCTAATAAACTCACTGGTTCACCAAACTAGGCTTGGTCTGTCATGATGCCATTTGCTCATTTCTCCCCAGGAAAAGTTCATGCAACACACCACAGCCTACACCTACTAGGTGGCTGGTCTTACCCCACTTCCTGATATTGTCCTCGTGCCTGGCAACTGATTGCCAGTCTGTCTTGTCTCTGGATGTGCCCATCCTGGACATTTCACAGCACCTGAGCCTTTATGTCTCACTTCCTCAAAGTGGCCATTTGTGAGGACCACGGGTGTGTGACGGATGTGTGCCAGCGTCTCAGTCCTCTTCACGGCTAAACCACACTCCATTGCAGGTACAGACAGAGCTCACCTTGCTTATAAGATAGGCTTGGTGGATGCAAGTCTGATTTTACAGTGAAAGGAAGTGGCAAGAAGTTGAGGAAGGCTGCTAGTCCAAGTCACACCTTCTAGGTCCCTACTCGCATTTCCTCACCCTCAGCTCTGGCTCCTACCACCCACACCTTTAATCAGCATCATCCCTCCAAAGGCACTAGACTTTGCAAGAAGAAAGTTAGAGATTAAAACTGCATATATGGGGGCTAGAGAGATGGCTCAATGCTTAAAAGCACTGACTGCACTTCCAGAGGACTAGGGTTCAATTCCCAGCACCCACAACTGTCTGTAACTCCTGTTTCAGAGGATCCGACATGCTCACATAGACATACATGCAGTCAAACACCAATGTACATAAAATAAAATGAAATAGCCTTAAAAAACTGCATCTATCTATCTATCTATCTATCTATCTATCTATCTATCTATCTATCTATATCTATATATGCAAAAGATCCCTGGAGCTGGAATTATGGATTGTTGTGAGCCTCTGATATGGTACTGGGAACCAAACCTAGGTCCTCTGCAAGTACAGCAACTCCTTTTAACCACTGGGTGGCCTTTCCAGTCCGCCCTCATTTATCTATCATCTATCTATCTATCTATCTATCTATCTATCTATCTATCTATCTATCATCTATCTATCTACCTACCTATCTGTCTACCTGAGACAGAGTCTCACTATGTAGCTCCAGCTGTCTCGAACTCACAGAGATCACCTGCCTCCCAAGTGCTGATATTAAAGTGTCACCATGCCTCACTTTTATATGTAGTGTTGTAGATGGAACTGTGGGCTTGGACCATGCCAAGCAAGTGCTCTACTGCTCAGCTCTACCCCCAGACCCTTGTGATAACACAGGGACACCTTATTACCTGAGGCTTTCTCATTGCATAAAGGCAGAAAGAGCTTTTTATTAAATAATCT
Organism: Pachyuromys duprasi; assembly: GCA_028658305.1. NCBI lineage: Eukaryota > Metazoa > Chordata > Mammalia > Rodentia > Muridae > Pachyuromys > Pachyuromys duprasi. The sequence goes on along the minus strand of CM053752.1, from coordinate 111,078,519 downwards.
AGTGAAAGGGCTGTTTGGAAAGTTTCTGTTATATCACAACAATCTTGATTTCCCAGGTGAGATAAACACCTTAGGAGTTTCCGTGTTGGTTAGGAGCTTTGATAGATTCCATTTTGGCTTTTAGCCTGGCCTGCAGGGCTAATTGCAGGATCTTAGACACAAACAATGACCTTATTTTAATTAACAGGAGGAATGGCTTTAAGCCAGGGCCTGAGTCACCAAAGGTGAGGCCACCCATCATATCTACAGTCTTTTCAGTGAACTAAGATGGCATTCTGCCCCCCTTTTTGAGAAAGGCTTGTATGTAGTTTTGTCTGGCCTAGAACTCAAAGATCCACTCGCCTTCCCCCCACCCCCCCAAGCGCTAGAATTAAAGGTGTGTGCCACCATGCTTGATGGACTTTTGATCTTCCTGCTGAGATTACAGGTGTGTACCTATTGGTGGGTCTCATAATATGCTTTAAAAATCTAAGGAAAAGACAAAAAATCTTTGAATAATAATAAATATGCAAAACCATTTACCTTAATCTTTAAACGTGGAGATAGATGGGTCTATTCCATCAGACACAGAATAATCACTAGGCTTGCTTTTTAGTTAATTAGTCCTGTGGTTGTCTCCTGAAAAATCCTTGTGAGAGCCAGGCTAAAGCTCACACGAATGGGTCTAGAGAGCCAGTGGCAGGTAGCACCCACCCTCATACTCTACCCCAGCATCGGCACACCAGGGTAGCAGCCTATGGTTGTGCAGAGTGGTGGGGCCAAGCACAGCTAAGAGGCTGTGGAGATGGCCCGCTCTCCCTTCCTTCCTCTTTTGGGGATTGAACCTTGGGCTTCGGGCATGCTAAACAGGCACTCTGCCACACACAGGGACACATTGCCAGCTCCTGAGGCTGCTTTTTCAGTAATAAAAATAATCTTGACCACTTGGGAGCTCAACAGTACAGGTAGAACTTGGTGGTCCCAGAGCTGAGGAGGCAGAGATAACATCTCTGTGAAACACTGAAGCAGAATCTCTCACTCCCCAAGCTCATCCCTAAATGACAGCTGTTTCCCAGGCCAGATACATGGCTGTGTCTATGACAAATATACAATTTCAACAACAAAAAAATGGTACCATACTAAACATTTGGCTTTTTAACTTGATTTGGTCACTGCAGGGTATTAAGTGGTGAACCTCAAGGGGTCTAGTGTAATGGAAGTTTTGGTTTCTTTGTAAACTCATTATGTAAATATATTTTTGTTTTAATCCCAAGTGTGGGGTTTTAGTTGGGCTATGGTTTGTCTACAGTTGTTAATTGTCTCATGCGGGGCGGGGCTTTTGCTGACTGGTAATGACCTTCCATGTGGGGCATGGAGAGGGTCGTGGTCTAGCCCTCTGAGGATATAAATTTGAGAGCTGAGAAAGAGAAGATATGGCGTGGTATGCAGTGTCGGTGTGTGGTACATAGTCGTTTTGGAGAGACCCGAAAGATGGATGGTGTGGTTTGGAGCAGAAAGAAACGCTTCAGGGCACAGGGGCTCGGAGGAGACCGTTGGCTGTGTCTGCTCTTGATGGAGATTGGTACAGAGCCCTAAAAGCCCCATCAACTCTAAACAGCTGGGAGAAGAAAAGGGGCCCCCTCTCCCCACTAATCTTCTCTCTCCTAGGTAGGATTGGGGGGTTAGAAGGGAGATGGAGGCCTAAATACCCCAAATAAAGTAGAGATTAAAATGAGCTCTACAGTCTAGTTAGAGCCTAGGAATGAGATCTTGGAAACAGGGTTGTTGTGGATATAACTGAGGTAAGGGTGTGTGTGTTTGGGGAAGGGGGCAGGGACATGTCAGTCTTGGGAGCTGTTCCTCAGGAGCTGTCTGTCTTGTTTTCTGAGACAGTCTCTCACTGACTGGAACCTGCAGCTCATGGCTGGGCTGATCTGGCTGAGCAGCAATTCTGGGGATCCTCCAATGCTTCTGCTGCCATGCCTAGCTTTTCTGCATAGATCTCGGGTCCCTGCGCTGCTGTAGCGGGTGCCTTACCAGCCAAGCAACCGAGTCACCACTCGGTCAAAGCAAGGGTCTTGAGATGACATCAGCTCAGGTGAGTTCCACCCTAAATCCGATGTCCTTGAGAAGAAAAGACAGAGGCAGATGTTGGAGCGCTGTGGTCACAAGCTGGGGAACATTAGGATTCCAGCCTCAGCACCACATACCACGAACAGGTGTAAACACACACACACATACACACACACGTATACAGGTGCATGCATACACACATACACAGATACACCCATATACACACCCACACCAATCACACAGCTCATAACGAGAGTGCTGAGATGAACCAGATTCACGAAAGCTAAGTGTAGACAGGGACTAATGAAAGGACATACACACAGCACACACAGGCACTTGATGTGAAGTGGCTACCTGTGCAAAGGCCCTGCTGGTGTAGGCACACCACCTAGTAACAGAGTCCCAGTCCGCATGTCAATCATGATGCTGAGGTGTCACCATTCTGCTGAAGGGACCTGCAGCCTGAGACACTGCCCTTAGAGTTTGAGGAATTTTTGTCTGGAGTTTCTCCCTGTCATTAGCTATCTTGGCAGTCAATTCTTGAGGAAGGGTGGGATTCCACTTGGTTTCAACCAAACTCCTTCCCAATACACATGGATATATGAATGCATACAGCATTTAGTTGAACCATGCAGTTTCCATAGCAACTACAACCAACACAGGTGAGTTCCTGGAGGCAAGGCTCATTTTGGGGAGACCTGCCCATGGTGCTACAGTCTTCTTAGGGCCCCCAGTCCCTGGGCTTGACACAGGCTACAGTGTAAATCCTGGGGTTAAGATGCTCAGTAAAGAAGCAGTGCTGTAGGCTCTTTGTTCTGTGAGATCTTTAGATGTATTAGCAGCAGAGGAATGGGTTGTCAAGGGCTGGGGCTGGGGGCAAGGGAATGGTTTCAGTGGGAGATGAGAATGTGGGCTCACTATCTAGTCCTTAGCTTTGCCAGACAGGTACACTTGCAGACAGTGTAGCAGCCAGGTCTGGAATCCCATCAACTGGGAGTGGAGGCAGGATGATCAGGAGTTCAAGTTCATCCTTGGCTACATAGGGAGTCTAAGACCAGCCTGTGCTGTATAAGATCTGTCTCACAGAAACAACGCAGGGAAAGGAGAGTGATCTTTCCTCAGGCGTGGGATGCAGCCAGAGTCTGGAGAGGTGGCTCTGTGGTTAAGAGCACTTGTTCTTGCAGAGGGACTAGGTTCAATTCTCAGTACTCATGTGGTACTTTACAACCATCCATAACTCCGTTTTCAGGAGATCCAATGCTGTCTTTTGACCCCTAGGGCACCAGGCACACACATGGTACACATAAATGCTGTCAAAACTATCAGATGTACGAAAAAAATGAAATAAAAATAATCTTAGAGAAAAGTAAAATGGAGAGGGCTGAAGAGGCGGCTCAGTGGTTAAGAGCACTGTCTTCTCTTCTAGAGGACCCGAGTTCAATTCCCAGCTACCACAATCATCTATACTGGAATCTGATGCCCTCTTCTGGCTTGTAGGTGCACATGCAGAACATTCATATATATATACATATATACCCGCTATAGACCTTTGGCTTCCACACACAGGTATATGCATGCACACACAAACACAGATACACATAACATATGTGTTACAGTCATTACAGATGGCAATTGTACCCCAGAAGGCCAGACTGAGAAATAAAAAGTCACCCATGCCACAAGTCCATGTCACTAAGCTTAATGTTTTCTTTTGTTAAAAAATATTTATTTAATTGTATGTGTGTGTGTGTGTGTGTGTGTGTAGGGGGTAAGGGGTAATGCATCTTTGTGTGCACATGGAGGTCAGAAGTGGGTGTTGGGTGCTTTCTGTCACTTTCCGCCTTTCCTTTGAGGCAGGGTCTCTCCCTGAACCTCAGGCTGTGTTCTCTCAACTTAGGCTGGAAGCCTGCAAGTCTCAGCAACAATCCTAGGTTGGCTCCTCTCAACCTTAGCCCAGGTTACAGGTGTATGCAGGGTACCCTACTTGCTATATGGATTCTGGGATTTGAACTTCAATTTTCATGATTTCATAATAAGTGCTTTTAGCTGCTGAGCCATTTCTGCAGCCTTCCCTTCACCAAACTTAAACTACCCTGTTTATCTGACCTGAGACATCAAGTTTAAAGACATAAAAATCAAACTTCCTAAACAGGTTGTATATAATTGGTGTGATAATGACAATAATTCCTCTTATTGTTTCCCTTGTCTCTTTCTCCTTCCTTCTTTCCTTCCTTGAGGCAGGGTCCCCATTTGTAATTCTGGCTAGCCTGGAACTTGAAACATAGGCCAGGCTGGTCTCGAACTCGGACATTGATCTCTCTGCCTCCGCTTCTCGGGTTCTGAGATACAGACTTGGTGTTATTTTTCTATTGTTTTGTGACCTGCTCTTGGCTCCGGTTCTCTTCAGACCTTCTAGCTTATAAATCCAACCTCTTCAGCAGGCCTCATGGGACAGTCGCTCCGCTTTATTAAAAGAAAGTTGGCCTGGCCCAGTAATTGCGAGGTAATTAGCATCCTTAAACCAAGGCTGTCTTTTAATACCACTTTGCAAAGCATATATATGGGCAGCATTGGAGCACAGGGGAAGGCCGTGAGCCTCAGTATTCCCCAGGAACGGAAATGACAACGTCACAGAACCCCCACCAAAGGTGTGGGTGAGGATTCAGGGCATTTTGGTGCCCACGGTGGATGGTGCATTCCGGCCATTGTCTGTTAATTTCAACAAGCCCCTTACTGAGAGGTCAGCTGCTGCCTTCCCTAACCACCCTAAATGGAGTCACACGTGAGGAGCGTGTTTGTCCGTGGGCAGAAATCAGAAGAAACTGGCTCTCAAGACGCGGGGCTGTGGGTCTTTCCTTTCCCATGCCCCTGTGCAGCCAAGGGGCGGCAGTGGCCCCTTGACTGATCGCTCTTGCAAACCCGGGAGGGTTTTGGAAAAGGTGAAAGAAATGCGCAAGCGCAGGCAGGGTCCCTACAGGTCCTCAGCGCCAGCCCTGCCATTGTGCTCCATGCTCAGTCCGGGTCGCCGTAGCGGGTCTCAGAGCCCGCAGGGGCGCGCTCCCCAGCGGGAGGGCTAGATTGGACATTTGGCCGTGCGCCCGTCCCCTTACGCGCGTGCATGTCCCTCCCATTTGTCTCCGCGTGCGCGCGCACGGCCCCTCCGGCCATCTCCCCGCGCGTGCGTCGCGGTCGGCCGTCAGAAAGGCACGCGCCTCGCCTTTAACGCGGGCTGAGGTCGCGCGGCCCGCATGGAGAGCAAGCGGCGGCTGCTGCGGGCCTGGCCGGGCCGGGGCTGAGGCCGAGCCAGCCGCGGGGTTTCGCAGCCCCCGCCCGTGCCCATCATGCGGCGGCTGCGGCGTCTGGTGCACTTGGTGCTCCTGTGCCCCTTCTCCAAAGGCCTGCAGGTAAGCAGCGGCTGGCCAGGTGCAGCCCCGCGGGAAGGGGCCGGGCGTGGGATGCCGAGGGTCGATGGGTTCGTCGTCGCGGGCACACCGAAGTTCTTTCGTCCCTTCGCAACATCAAAATAAGGGGTAGGGAATTTGGGACATACCCTGCCCCTGACCATCCCATGAGCCAGTTGGAACCAGGGACTGTGGTGACCTTGGACCAGTGAGGGCCAGCTCCCTCCTATCTACAGAAGAGGCCCCTTTGCGGTGATGGGGTCAGGCTTCTGGACTCCAGCCTCTGGTTGCCTACAGGAAGGAGTCAGCACTCGCCAGGCCTGCCCAGGACTCCCCCGCCTCTCCACAGGGCGGCCTGAGGATGGTGGAGGATGCTGCCAGGGCCTGGCTTGCCTTAGATGGTTTTAGATAAAGGATGAGGACTGAAGCCTTTTGGATGAAGGGATCTTCCAGGCCGATGCCCTTGTCTGCCCTCCTTTTCCGGGGCCTGAGCTTGTGTTATGATCCATGCTCAGCCCTGTTTTGGGTGTGAGCTGAGGCATTTGGGGACCCTCCGTGTGCTAGGATATGGGGTGTATCTATACTCCTATCTCTGAAGGATAGGCCCTGACTCAGCAGTGGGTGGACCAAGGAAAGGCAGGAGTGGGGTTTTAGCCAGTTCCCAGTGGGGCTGGCTTAGGGAGAGCCACTTTCTGAGCCCTACCTGCACTGAGCCTCAGTTTCTCTGCCTGGGAAACACCAGGGTGCCTGGCACATGGCTGGGTTCCCTGGGCAAGGAATTCACTGTGTGGTTACCATCCCTGTAATGACCCTTCTCACCTTCTAAGTGGCTTCGCTGGACTGGACTGTTCAGCCCTGAAAATTATGGGTCCAGGGCTTGTCAGCCTGTTCTCCAGTGAGTGGCAGAAATATGCATGAGCTTCAAGCAGCCACTGTGGTGAGACCTGCCTTGGGGTGGGGATCTGCAGTGCTCACAGGCCTCTGGGAAGAGCTGGGTCAGACAAAGGCCATGTAGACCATCAGAGCTTAACCAGGGTGGTTTGGGGGAGCCACCTGTGCAAAGGTGTCCTGGGAGGAGCCTGCCTGGAGTGGGCCTTGACTGGCATGTTTCTAGCGGACTTCTAGTTCTACATCCCTTGGTCCAGCCTGGGTCAGCTGCTGTCTCTGGCCCTGGCCCTTTGACTTCATTGTGGTTGGAAGTCCTTTGATCTTGCTCACAGCAAGTGTCCCCTGCTGTTTCTCAGCCTTCCTGTTTACATCTTGGACAAATCTGAAAGAAAGAAACAGCTGAAAGCTAGGGCCCACTGGGCCTCATGAGGAGGAGGCCATAGAGCTGTGTCACAGAAGAGAGGTCACCTAGAACCTTAGAGAAGGGCTAGCCATTGTTCTCATGGAGGAGGCTCCTTTTTGTTCTAGCCCCAAGGGAACTAGGGCAGAGTGTAGACTTGAGCCCAGCATGCCTCCCAGATCCAAAAAGTGGGATGCTGGCTGATTCCATTCTCAGACTCTGTCTAGCAGCTGGTAGACGGGAGGCCACAGGAAGCGCTTGACATCAGTAGAGGAGAGGCCTTCTGCAGTTGCTGCCCCACAAGTCTGTCTTTCCCACCCTCCCTGCTGAGCTGTTCTGTGTGGCTGATCCCTGGCCTTTACCTTTGGCGTTGGACATCTAGCCCTATGTGGCACAGGCTATCCGGAAGCCCAGTTCCTTCCCTCCGTGGACTGCCATTTTCCAGGGTGGGTAGTGGGGAGGGAGGAGGCTTCCATCTCTGGCTGTCAAGTTTGGACACTGCTTGGAGCACTTAGTGGGAGCCAGTGTCCTCAGCACCTACACTAGACCCCTTCCCATCCTCTCTCACCTGTCAGCTGGGAAGATCAGGGCGGAAGGCTGACTTGGAGCTTCCACAGATGTGAAGGTCTTAGGCCCATCCTGGTCAGGATTTTGAGTTGTGAAGCTGGGACTTCCTGCTTTCCCTACCCTATCTTAAAACATGTTTTAGACTTTGTATATGACTATTTTGCCTGCATGTTTATATGTGCATTATGTGTGCCTGGTGCAAGAGGAGGCCAGGAGACATTAGATCTCCTGGAACTGGAGTTACAGATGGTTAGGAGTGAGTGCTGGGACCTGGGCTGGCTCCTTCTGTAAGAGCCCAAGGAGGGGTAGGGAGATTATAAAAATATGTCCACACATGCAGCTTTTTTTTTTTCTTTCCTGGTTTGTTTTTTTAAAGACGGGGTTTCTTTGTATAGTCCTGGTTGTCCTGGAACTCACTCTGAAGACCAAGGCTGGCCTTGAACTCAGAGATCTGATTACCTCTGTCACCATCACCTGGCACACACACAACTTTAAAAAAATGTGGCCAAATGCACAGTATGAAATATCCTATCCTGTCCATTTCTATTTGTGCACTTGATGCATTGTACATTGACACTGCCATGGAGTGGCTGGCATGGTCCATCCACAGAGAGCTCACCTTCTCACACCAACTATGTTCCCACAGCCTACCCTGCCCCTGACACCTTCTGTTTGCCTCAATGCATCTGAGGACTCTGGGGACTTTGATTGGAGTTCCACAGGAGGTATCCTTCTGTGACATCCATCCTGGTGGTGGCAGGTGCCAGGCTTCCTGCCGAGGCTGAGTTCTGTTCCTACCTTGTAGACGGGTACTGGCTGTTCCCCCTTGTTGTTGATCTGCTGCTGTGAATGTGGGTGCACAAGTCCATGTCTTCTCACTGCTTCCCATGATGTAACAGAGTTGGGCTGTTAGGCCCTTGCTGTTCATACCCCTTTTCCTGATGGTCCTGGCTCAAGGGGACCAGTGGGAAAAATGAGGGCCCTATCCCTGGGGTGGCTGAACTAGCCCCAGGCTGATGGCTCAGCTGCTCAGCTGGCCTTATGTGAAAGACTATTAGGAAATGAGGACATTTCAAGGAAGCAGGCTGTTAAAAAGTATCTTCATTTAGTCTTGTCTTAATACCTCATTTTGAAATGTCTACCAGTCCCTGATGAGGAGCCCCTGGCTGCAGACCTTGGCATGTGCCTGACATGTGGGATGGGCTGCTCAGCACTGAAGGTGGTGGGTGCCAGATGGGTTGAAGGGCTTCGAGAAGTCCAAAGGCTGCGCTTGGTTGTGGGACAGCAGAGCCACAGATGGGCACCTCCTTACCTGGTCTCTCCTTCAGCAGGGCCGGCTTCCAGGCCTCAGGGTCAAGTATGTCTTGCTGGTCTGGCTGGGCATCTTCGTGGGCAGCTGGATGGTCTATGTGCACTACTCGTCCTATTCGGAGCTCTGCCGTGGGCACGTCTGCCAGGTGGTGATTGTAAGTCTGCCTGGGTCCAGGGACCTGATCCTTGTGGGGTCCTTAAGAGATTTGGCGGGAGGTGGGCTTGGAGGTGGGGAAGCAGAGGACCGGGGAGGTCAAGGGAAGGAAGTGGGTAAACTAGCTGCTGCATGTCCTCGGGGTGGACTTAAATGTTGAAACATGGGCTGTTTAGCAGGGAGACTAGAATGGCCTGGAGAGGACTGCCCTGGCCAGTCCGAAAGCAGGCTGTGGGGTGGAGTCTGTCATGCCTGTCCTCTCCGGGGAGCCATTGCTGCTGTTGAGCCCGTCCCGTGCCTGCACATGTGTGGGAGTGCCTGCTTGCATGCCAGTCTCCGAGTGTGCCTATGAGACTCATAAAGCTGGGGCCTTGTGACTGGTGATAGAAACAGATCGTCCCCGGGCAGGGGACACTACCTCTTTTCCAGAGGAGATCCTTCTTCACCTCTTGGCCGAACAGTATCAGGTACTAGCCAGGCTCTCAGCATGGTAGATGCTGCTCAGTGGATCTCCACCCTGGCCCACTCTGCAGATGAGGAAATTGAGACTCGGAGGTCTGGGGACACAGGAGTCCTGAGGATAGCTGAACAGACTGTCCACCTCAGTTTCCTTTTTTTAAAGAATTTTTTTTCCTTTAAAAAATTTCTTTGTGAGTATGCACATGTGCATGTGAGCATATGCACACACACTGGCCATGGCCTGTGTGTAGACATCAGAGGACTACTTGTGGGAGTTGGTTTTCTCCTTCCACCTTAGATTCCAGGGCTTGAACTAAGGCCATGAGACTTGGTGGCAAGATCCTTTACCTGCTGAGCCATCTTGCTGGCTCCTATCTTGGTTTCTGTGGAACGTTCTTGAACTCTGCTGTTCTTTCTGCCACCTTGGAGCACTGAGTAGGGTTAGTAGGCTCCTGCCTCCATCTGCTGAATCAAGGGCAGCACAGCCTCTGGCTCCCGTGAAGCCTCTCAGGTCCCAAAGTTCTGTGACTAGTGTTGATGGGGTATTGGCAGAGTCCTATGGTGCAGGGCTTGCCCACAGGGTGGTGGGGTGCCGGGAGTGGCTTTTCTGTTTCCATCTCTATGCGACGAGTCTGTTTCATGTGGCCACAGGGCACTGTCTTTGAGGGTCACATGGCTGAGTCAGATTGGCTCAGCTTCTTGGATGGTGGGGTGTTGGATACCTCTATTACTCCCTCCCTATCCTCTAAACCTGGCTGTGACCAGCGCCAGGCTCCATGGCAACCATGTATATCCAGGAATTTACCCAAGTGAGAGCCAGTAGGCCCTTTACTCTGAGGCTAGGGGCTGGACAGGGCTGATTTAATCCATGCTGAGAGGCTCTCCCTGAGGGAGGTAGCTGGGGCAAGTCTGGCAGGAAGTTAAGGCCCCAGCAATTGTGGGACCCCAGGATGCCATTTCTTTAGGGATGGTGACAGATAAGTACCTCTATGGGCTGGTGGCTGTGAGTCCACCTAGACCCTGATGTAGACATCAAGGCCAGGCCCTACCACTGGGATGCTACTGCCTCAGCCTGCAGGGCAAGCTAAAGCGGGACAGAGATCACAGTGGAGAAACGCTGGATAGGGAATGTGGACACTTGCTCAGAGGAGTGTCCTGAGCTACCTTGAGAGTTCCCAGCCATGCTGGGTTCCAGAGTTTAGATAGCCTCACCCTAAGGGAGACAAGGGATGGTTGGCCCAGGTGCCCAAAGGGTGCTCCTCACCACAGATTTGACTGGGTACCGCCTGAGGCTTACTTATCCACCATGACCAGGGCCCCTCTCAGGGCACTTGTGGCTTTCATCTGACCATAGCCCTGCTGCTGAGGCTCAGGTGGGTCTGAGCAGGAAGCCTGTTAGGGGGACCTGCCTGTGGTCCTGGCCACCTGTGTGTACCCTAGTCAAGACTGTCTGGCAGTAGACTGGTGGTATCCTTCTCTCAGGAGTCAAGTCAGTGAGACTAGGATACAAGGGTTATTCCTGTAGACAGGCCTGTCCCCAGCAGCATCCAGGACATGGGTGCCCATTCTCATGCCCATGCTGCTGGTGGCCTTTCCCTCCCTTTGCTTTTCTTTCCTTCCTGGGGGTTCCTCAAGGAGTGTGGCTGGGCTGCCTGTGGATCCACAGGAAGTGGGTGGGGCTGTGACCACCAAGCCCCATTTCCTGGCTCATACCCTGGTTCCTGTCTCAGTGTGACCAGTACCGCAAGGGTATCATCTCGGGCTCTGTCTGCCAGGACCTGTGTGAGCTGCAGAAGGTGGAGTGGAGGACCTGCCTGTCCTCAGCCCCAGGCCAGCAGGTATGCAGCTGGGCATGGTTGGCAGGCTGGTGTGGGCTACTGCTGGCAGTAAGCTGGGCATCTGGAACATACCTGTGGCCTTGTCTAGGTGTACAGTGGACTCTGGCAGGACAAAGAGGTGACCATCAAATGTGGCATTGAGGAGGCCCTGAACTCCAAGGCCTGGCCAGATGCAGCCCCGAGGAGGGAGCTGGTGCTGTTTGACAAGCCCACCCGGGGCACCTCCATCAAGGAGTTCCGGGAGATGACCCTAAGCTTCCTCAAGGTTAGTATGCTGTACTAGGGGTGCTCAGAGCTCCACTACAGCCCACAGCGGGCAGACCTACAAACACCTGGGTAGGAGGCCAGCAACATCTTACTAGGGTGTTCGAGAATGGATTCACTAGCAGTGTAAGCTATGGTGAGGCCTCAGGGGACTGAGAACTCTGCATCCAGTGTGGCAAAGGTAGTTATTAGTGGGGGATGTAAACAGGTCAAGGGCCAAGGGATTCCTTCTAAGGCTCTGGCCAGTGGTGTGGCCTGGGGCTTGTGTGGATAGCTGGGAGATGAGGGTGTGTGGTGCAGGCAAGCAGGCCTTGCTAGCATTCTAAAGTCTAGAGACCAGGCTAGACCTAGTGCTCTGCCAGATGAGAGGTGTGCTTCTCTGCCTTCCTTCTTGTCCCAAATGCCAGGCGAACCTAGGAGACCTGCCTTCCCTGCCTGCACTGGTTGACCAGATCCTTCTCATGGCGGACTTCAACAAGGATAGCAGGGTGTCCCTGGCAGAGGCCAAGTCTGTGTGGGCCCTGCTGCAGCGCAATGAATTCCTGCTGCTGCTGTCTCTTCAGGAGAAGGAGCATGCTTCACGGCTGCTGGGCTACTGTGGGGACCTCTACCTCACCGAGGGTGTCCCTCACAGTTCCTGGCACGGGGCAGTGCTGCTGCCTGCCTTGCGCCCCCTTGTGCCATCTGTGCTACACAGGGCTCTCCAGCAGTGGTTTGGACCTGCATGGCCCTGGCGTGCCAAGATTGCTATTGGCCTGCTGGAATTTGTAGAGGAGCTCTTCCATGGTTCCTATGGTACTTTCTACATGTGTGAGACCACACTGGCCAATGTGGGGTACACAGCCACCTATGATTTCAAGATGGCTGACCTGCAGCAGGTAGCACCAGAAGCTACTGTGCGTCGCTTCCTTCAGGGACGCCACTGTGAGCAGAGCTCTGACTGCATTTATGGGCGAGACTGCAGGGCCCCGTGTGACAGGCTCATGAGGCAGTGCAAAGGTGACCTCATCCAGCCCAACCTGGCCAAGGTGTGCGAGCTCCTAAGGGACTATCTGCTGCCCGGTGCACCTGCAGACCTGCATGAAGAGCTGGGCAAACAGCTGCGCACATGCACTACACTGAGTGGACTGGCCAGCCAGGTGGAGGCCCACCATTCACTGGTGCTTAGCCACCTTAAGACCTTGCTCTGGAGGGAGATCTCCAACACCAAATACTCATAAGGCTGCAGGATCCAGCCACTTTTGTGCTGCTGTGGGTGGAGCACCCATTTGGGAACACCCCTCTACAAATAACTCCTGACCCAACTCTCAAGCAACCCAGCAGAGCCAGGACCAGCTGGCCCACTGGGGTCATTCCTCAGAACATGTAAATAAATGGATTTTATGTTGATACCTGGTTATGTGGGTCCTTTGCTAGGACATGAAACAGCTGCCGGGAAGGGCTTTACTCTACAGCTCTTATCTGGGCACTACTGGAGGGGATGGGCCTGAATGCCACCTTTGCTTCTTAGGATTCAGCCACCAGCAACATCCCCTGTGGCACACAATGGCAGATCCAGTCAGAGTAATAACACCTCAGCTCAGCTGTCAGTGAATGGGCAGAGGGGTGTCTTTGTGTCTCATTCCCCACAGCAGTCTCCCCCCATGACAAGGGAAAAGGTTTGCCTATAGTATAAGCAAGCTTAGCTCCTGTTAAGTCAGCCACAGTGCCAGCCCAAACCTCAGCCCATGTCAGGTCTTACAGTTATGAGCTGCCATGTGGGTGCTGGGAACGGAATTCAGGTCCTCTAGAAGAGCAGTCAGTGCTTTTAACCTCAAATCTGGGCTTTATTTTCAGGGAAGAAAATTCAATAAGCCATTTGCCCTAAGATGGGAGTGCTGACAGCAAAGAAAGATTCCAGTCTCAAGAACTACAAGTTTATTTGTGCCATGTAGCACTTATAGCCAGCCCCTCTTCCACCCAGTTATCTTTTTCAAGACAGGGCTTCTCTCCAACAGTCTTAGAACTTGCTTTGTAAACCAGGCTGGCTCACCATCACGGGTCCTCCACTCCTAGTGCTGCTACCAGATCTCACATAACCAGTTTTGCCAAGTACAAGCAAACCCAAGCCAAATGCAGTTTATAATTGATGACGTGGGCTACCAGGACGAGAAGCCTAGAGATGCCCAAAGCCTGTATGGGTGGTTCTGCAGGTTGCTGGTGAGGTCAGAGGCCACATGAGGCCCATGGCCTTAATCATACCTGCATCTGTCCTGATCAGCCACGTAGCCAGATCAGCTTCTGGGATCTGGAAGATGAAAAGAATGGGTAGTTTCTTGTATTTTCCTGCCCCTCTGAAATCCCAGTCTCCATATCCCTCCAACTCCAATGTTCCACCTGGCTAACATGCTGACCACACAATCTTTTGGTGAGCCCCTGGGGTCTCTGACATTGGGGTCTGGCTAACTACATCAAAACCAAACCCCAGTGCCACCTCACCGTGGCTCTGCAAATGTCAGGCTATAAACCATTCTTAGTGCTCACTGGCTTCCGAACACTGAGCGTAGAAATAGCCACATGCTCTTTGCCCCACTCTCACAGGCACAGCTAAGCAGTGCCGTGCCTGTGGTGCTGACGGATCTAAGACAGCATCTCGGGGCAGCCGCCCATCCTGCCTGAGCACTCTCCAGTGGGGCCGGCCCGCCTTACCTCAGCTGGGCCACTGCTGGCTGTTCAGAGTAAGCAGCGCTTAGCCACCAACTTTCCTGCACAAAAGAAAACAATCAGTGCAGGTCCTCCCAATGCACAAGCTCTGTGCTCCCAGACCCTCTGGAGCGGCAGGCAGCAATCCCCTTAATCACTCTAGTGCTTTAATGCATCCCCACTGCACAAACATAGGCTGCTAACTATAGCATTGCTGACGTATGCCCAGGGTGGGAAAACCCAGGCTCTCATCTCAGTTGACCTCAACCACAGGTAAATAATCTAGTAAAGTGCAACTTCACACGAGGGGCAGCCACCACTGTCACTGTTAGTTGTCATTCCCCCTGACCTGTGCTGTCAGAAATGGAGATGCAGGCCAAGCCAGCACCTTACCACTGGGCTGTACTCTAGCCCTGGCAAGTGAGGGCCACAGGACACATAGCTGGCCTCTTTGGCGCCAGGCAGCAACCAGTGCTGGAGATAGTTTGGCTCACAAACATCTGTAACACGATCTGATGGTCTCTTCTGGTATGCAAGTGTACATGCAGAGCAGCCATATTTACTATGACAAAACAAAGAATGCTTTCCTTCCCAACTTGCTTTTCGATCACGGACCATGGCAATAGAATCCCTAAGTCAGATGCCATCATTGTTTCCACCCACTGTAAAGACTTTACCTGTTATGTATACAACATTCTGTCTGCATGTACAGCTGCACACAGAACCACCATGTGGTTGCTGGGAGTTGAATTCAGACCCTTTGGAAGAGCAGCCAGTGCTCTTCTTAGCCATGTCTCCAGAACCCCGATCCACTGATTGAGACAGTCTCTTGACCCATGGCCCAGCCAGGATTAACAGAAGCATGTGCCACAATGTTCTGCTTCCCAGGAAGCAAATTAATTTATCTGAAACCTGCTCTTCACAGGCCACCCCCTCTATGGGGTCTGTGCAGTGCCATCCAATGCCCTAAGCCAGTCAACAACTTGGAGGTTCCAGCTTCAGACAGTGTTAGGCTACTAATCATTCAGATGTTCACAGATTAGAACACTGAGCGTAGACATAGCCTCTCTCCTCTCTGCCACCTACTGACACACGTGTGACACAGCAGCCACACCTGCAACGCCTCTAGGGGCAGGATGGTGATGAACCAAGTGCCTGATACCCTTATTTTAATCTGAATCTTAGTAATTTACGGTTAACTTACCCAAGATTCCCAACATGTCCTCACGGGTGCTTAACTTCTAGCAGACAAACTCCCTAGAGAAGGAAAACAACCATTCTGAACACACCTTGGCAAGATCACACTGGGTATTTCACCAGGCCTGTATTTTATTCCAGCGGGTCCACAATGATTTGTTCTCTTTGGTAAGACTTTCTACACGGAAAACATACACCCTCGCACTCAACAGACAGGATACTGTCTCGGGTCTGTGTCTCAAGCTATTCAGAGTGGTTGGGAATTGCTGTCTTTTCAATCAGTATCTCTCCATCTCCCACATCAGCCTTCAGCAAACGTAGACACTTCACCTGGAACACCAGCGAGGAAGGGGAGACGGGTCTGCAGCCCCACCCAGTACTGACTAGATTCCTAGGAGGTTTCCTGCTTCGCTAGCCCAGACCACAGCCTTCTGGGGGCGGTCTACCCGGCCCTCGGGCACATGGCGAGCTGCCCTTCCTCTTACCACGTTTAGTCTGCTGCACGTATTAGGGCGACAAAGCCCTCCGGGAAAGCATGGGACATCTTTTTTTTTTTTTTTTTACGACAGTCAGCATGAGACGCAGTCTTGCCGCCAGCAAGCAGAGTTAGGTAGGGTCATCCACGGCGTCCCCGGTCAACAACGGAAGAGACAAAGACAGCAACCAACACGCCGCCATGGCCGCCAAGAGGACGAGCACCGCCACGCCACGTCCTTTATAGCAGTGCCTACGGCAGCCCGAGAGGGCCCTCCGCGGTCCTCCGGCTGCAGCGCCCTCTCGTGGTCCCTCCGTTCCTCGCCAGAGCTCCTTTTAGCCCAGTCCAGCTCTTGGGACTCTGTACCACCTGATCCTAGATCCCGGCTCCCTAAGTGGCTCTCAACGACTTATTTAGCGTGCTGCCGAGCTCACAGGACTTTTCAAACGGCCCATGGAGTCGTCGTTGTTTTTGTTTTGTTTTGTTTTTTGTGTGTGTAGCAACTCCAGGTACTTGTTTATGCCAAAGCTTCTATGCAAAAAGGACTGACCAGTGTTCACGGGCCAAGGAGGTGACCATTTGCTTCCTCTTTTACAACGAAGCTTTGGGGAAGGGTCAGGAGGGAGCTTCTGGGAGATCATGGATCCCAGGTGCTCTGAACTAGCCTCACCTTGAGGAGGTGAGGTGCACAGCAGCTTCTTGAAAGCTGACTGTCCTCTGCTCCAGGACAGTGCTAAAAGACACAGAATACTCAGATGACTAGCTGTGATCTATGTTGTGTCCAGCACTAGCACACATTGTGCATCTAACGAGTCCTGAAACTGATGAGGACTTTCTGGTGATGGGAGTGAATTGTGGGCCTGGGGACATATCAGTGACTCTCCTGGCCAGGCCAGCCACACTTGCTGATGATACCAGATTACTGAATCCTTCCTTTGCCTGCCTGCCCTTTACTTCCTGGTTTTTGATATAGTGTTTTACCTAGGCTACCTTCAAACTTGCTCTGTAGTTGAAGATGACTTGAACTTCTGATCCTTCTGCCTCTAACTTCCACGTGTCACGTTAGAGGGATGAACTATCATGCATGGCCCAAAGTCTTGAACCTTTACAGCAGGTATGAGTATGGGGCCCATCTTCACTCTCTGGAGGGGACTGAGACCTCAGGAGTAAGAAATGTTCCCTAGTCACACAATTACAACTGTGGGCCTAGTCAGGAGCCCTGGATATGTGTCTGGGCAGCAGAGGTCAGAAGGAAGCTCACTTGACCTGCTCAGCATTGACCAGGACCATCAGTATGAACTATTTTGCCAACATATCTGGAAGTAACAATAACAGGTGAGGCTTCTTAATCCACTTCTGCCTTAAGGCCAAGAAGATTCTGGTGCCCACTATATCATTGGCTCCAGTACTTGTGGCTGGGCTAGATCCATGCCAGAAGAGGTTCCTGGATTGGTCCTGAGCTACAAACAAGACTGCAGTCACCTGCAGATGACAGAAGCAGAAGGAACAGCTGCTGGAGCACCATCAACAGCGGTGTAGCCAGTCCAGAGCCAGCTCTGACAGCGACTGCAGGCACAGGCAGCAGCACTGACCAGGACATGAGCATGAGGCTGGCTGTTAGCCCTGGATCTAGAGCTCCATAGCTGCAGCAGTGGAGCTGAGCTGGCGCAAGCGTTCACCCCAGCTGCAACAAGGTCTCGAAGGACAGGAGAAGTGGCTGTTCCGCCGCCTCTGCCTCCAAATCCACCCTCATCACAGAGTCCCTTCAGAGCCAGCTCCAGAACCTGCTCACAGTCCTAGAGACCCAGCAAGAGACTGGGAGCTTTCAGAAGCTGCAGAAGCATGTCTAGTTCCAGCTCTTGAGCTAGACACAGTCCTGGAGTCCTCTCAGGAGCCAGAGCTCTCTGAACAGAGCCAGCTCCAGTCAGGGACCGGTGGCAGGCGAAAGCCAGAGCAGCCTGTCCTGCAGAGTCCCACCCTATACCACTGTTTGAAGACCTGGTCCCTTCTCTGTGTCTTCAAGTGTTTGACAAATCATCGATGTGCCTGCTTTAAGTGTGTGGGGAGAATTCACTCTGGCCAGCTGGCTTAGGCTCCTATTTTCTGAAGAGTTTTGAGTTACAAAACTCTTTCCTTGTCATAAGATGTATTATTCAGGGTTCTCCACATCATAGAACCAACAAGATATAGACATAAAGATACTTGGTGGGTAAATATTGTCTGGCTATTATATAGGTAGATTTATATAGATGAGGGATTGAGAAGAACTTATTTCAAGGAATTGGCTCTTAAAGGATGTAATGGCTGATTTTTTCAAAGATTTATTTTTTTTATTTTATGTGTATGTGCGTTTTGTGTGCATATATGTATGTGCACCATGAATGTGCAGAACCCATGGAGATCAAAAGAGGGTATCAGATGCCCTGGAGCGGGAGTCTTAGATGGTTGTAAAGCACTTTGTGGGTACTGGGAACCAAACCCAGGTCCTTCGGGAAAACAGCCAGCGCACTTGACTCTGGAGCTGCCTCTCTAGGCCCCAGTGACAGCTGATCATTTAGGCTGGGGGACACTGAGGAGATCAGTGCAGTACTTCTCCGAGTACGTTTGCAAGGGTGTTTCCTTGAGGGTCCTGACCTGATCAGCGTTTTCATCCATTAGTGGGTTCAAAATTGGAAGAGACTACTGGGCGAGATCCAGCTGTGGGGTACGTTGGAGGAACTGGCTCCCTAAGAGAGCATGCCTTTGAAAGATGCTCTAGACGCCCCTCCCCCCATTCTCTCTTGGCCACTGTGAAAGGAGTAAAGTGCCAAATAAGCAAGGGTCCTGCAGCCATTTCCCAGGGATTCACACAATCCAATAGGCTGGTTATTCGTTATTTAACAGATGATTATGTTAAAGCTTAGAGCTGAGTAGGCCCAGGCCCAGAGCTTGGACCCAGGATTCCTCTGCCCCCGCTGGGTTCTCGTTGTGGCCAGGGTCCTGGATACTGCATCCTCAGACCAGAATCTCTCTGCCTAGGCGAGGATAGGAGTGAGAAGGCTGGCTTTCCCCAACTCAGCAGAAATAATCTAGCTTGCTTCCTCAGTGATTCTACCTCTCCTCAAACCGACAATCAAGATTAATCATCAAGGTTCTGGGGAGATGGATCAGCAGTTAAGAGAACTTGCAGCTCTTCAGAGGACTTGGGTTCAGTTCTCAGCATCCACATACTGATAGGCTGTCCTATCTGGCCTTCATGGATACGTGCACGTGCGCGCGCACACACACACACACATGCACACACATAAAAAACAAATCATAAAAAAAGGATGAAGCAAAAAATGTTCAGGCATGCTTGTTTTTATGCAAATAACCCCTCTTTAGAGGCTGAGCATATAGGTAACACTAAGTGTATCCTACAGATTTACAAGCTGAGGAGACAAAAACATGAGTTAAAATTTCTTAGCCTAGCCACAGGAGGTGAGGGTGTATTTTAATTGGAAGCATGGTTGATAGCCTTCTCTGGAGGTTCTGCCCCTGTGCAGACTCAGACCAGGTCCCAGCAGAGCGGCTCTTTTCTCTTCCATGGTCTCATCAGTCTCATGGTGTTTCTGTCCTGTCTCAGGAGGACGCGCAAGGCATGGAGACTTCACTCAGGGTAGGAACTGAGGCCTGGGCTTAGACAAGCACCTCTTGGTTGTCCCTCAGGACCAGGGCTGATCCTAGCTCCAGGGAGGGTGGCTCCAGATTCCTAGGTGGGGCACCTCCTCCTCTGGGAACTTTCTCACTAGACAAGGGTCCTCAGGAGAGCCAAAGGCAGCCTCGTGGTTAATTCAGAATTAACTTTTGTATTCACATCCATCCAAACAAAACTACAATCTCCTGGACAGAGGGGCGTGGACAATGACTTTGGTGTGGGTTGTGGAGAGTAGGATTCTGATTGCAGAGCTACCTTGCCTGATAAGGAGCAGCAGCCGCCGCAGCAGCAGGGAGGCCAGGAGCACGGAGCTGAACTGGGACTATGCAGCTGCTGATCTTGTTGTGGGGCTGGGTCTGCTGTCTGTGGTTGGACTCCTGCCCGTGCTGAGCAGATGATGGCCCTGGGGAGGGAGGACTGGAGGTCGGAACTGGCTTCCAAGGTCAGACCTTGACTGGGGTGAGTCTCAGACTTGCTGAAGGGACACAGGTGATGTTGAAAAAGTACCTCCTTTCTGTTCTTGGTGGGATCTTCTGAGTGGGAATGGGTTTTGAACATGCATTCAAGGCCACAGTCATGCCTTTTTGCTGTGGGCATTTAGAGGCTAAGATGATGTTGGGTGGTGGGAGAAGCTTGCCAGATGGTCCTTATCCTGGCTCTAGCCAGCACTGACACCCAGGGATAGGCTTCCTTCCTCTCAGTGTGTGGGCTTCAGAGAAACTTTTAAAATATTCTTCCAGGTAAGTTGATTCCAGGTTTGCATCCAATTCAAGGCTCCCCCCCCACCCCCCCGACTCCTGTGGAGACAGCACCATCTGCTGACTGAGTTCAGGAGATCACTGATTAGTCCATTCCTTAGAGAGGGCAGCACAAGCTGGGTAGGGAATCAGGGCCAGGAGTCTTGGGGCTTGTCCCAGGTGAGCACTGTGACTCTCACAGTGAAGCAGACCGTGCTCAGTTGGTGCAGTTATGTTAGTCTCTGTCACCTCCTCAGCCGTGGCCATTCTGCCCTGTCCTCCTGCTCAGCACCCTGAAATTAAAGGTCAGCCCCATCCTCCAGATCACATTTCTCAGTTCTCTCTGGGTGGCTGGCTGTGCAGGGACTGTGGTCAGGGCTCATCCCAGAAAGCATTTCTCCCAGGAGGCCTCTGCCCCGCCTGCCTGGTTCTGTCTGCTGCTGGTGGTGAGGGATAGCCATGACCAGGACTCCTGCTGCTTTTCCAGCATCTTGGACCCCTCCATCTTGCACTGAGATTCTACTGTATTCTCCTGTCTCTGACGCTTTTCCTGGCTCCTTCTCCCCTTGCAAGCATGTGCACTCGTGGCCTCCTACTCCAGTTTTTAGGAAAGTGGCACATAAACCTCTGGGCAGGAGACATGCCTATCCCTGAATGGAAATGGAAAGATCCGCTGCCTCCCTTCACTTTTGAAAGGAACCGTATTGAGGAGTTGGAGTTCAGGATGAACCTGACGTAAGTAGTCTCTGTGGACACAACACTCTCTGCTGCTGCTGAACAATTCCAAGCCTTGCTCTGCACATACTGCCTGACCTCAGGTAGTCACTGAGGGAAATGACATCCTTTTGTATTGTCATGGCAACACACCAGGTGACCTCTGCAAGCTTGGGGCTGATGCTTTCAGGATACTGAACTGAAATCATGAGGTCAGAGGTTCCTCCCTGCTGGGTTCTGTGCCAATGCTGAATAGGATGGAAGGAGTTTTCTAGCACAGCGTTGCTTGCTACTGAGAAGCCAGCATGGCCCCAGGATTAGGAGTCAGGAAGGACTTCGGGTGCCCTGGGGAGAGCCATACTGGGACCCTGCATTCTAGGAAGCTCATTGGCTATATTCAGTAGAAGCTGCCTCTGTGTGAGGGAGAGGACCCTGGCACATTCCTGACCTGTAAGTAGCTGGGTTCCAGTTTTTTGTTTGTTTTTGAGACAGGGTTTCTACTTGTAATAGTCCTGGTTGTTCTGGACTTCCTTCGTAGACCAGGCTGGCCTTGAACTCACAGAGATCTGCTTGCCTCTGTCTTCCAAGTGCTGGAATTAAAGGTGTGCGCCACCATGCCTGGGTTGGGTTCCAGTTCTATTCACTAAAGGGCCTGTGGGAGATCTGCTGTCACATGGCTGTGTTGCCCACAGGGTGGAGGCATGTCATCTATGTCTGTTTTCTGCCTGAGAAGAAGTTTGCTATCACCTACTTCAGGGGCAGAATGAACTATGAGTACTACGAGATCATGATGCTCATGGGTGTGTTCTAGCACTTTCTGTGTTTGAGCATGGGCACAGACATGGCCCAGGCCCATGTCTTTCTGCCTGGCTTGCTTCATACCCCCAACCCAGAGAGTCAGCTCTGCACTTTTTGTTTGGTGTGTTGGGTTGTAAGTTCTTGGTCATCTCATTTTCTGCTTTCACATTATCAATCATTGTGCTTGAATCTTGGGTCCATTTTCATCTACCCAGCACCTCATTGTTTCATGCACCCCTATCCCAGTCAGTCTTTGACATGGTTCTCATTCAGTCTAATGCCTGGTTGTTCCATGTAAAAGGCAGGCTGATTCCTGCCTGAGAGCTTCCTCCTGGCTGTCCTCTGGTATGGGCAGAGGAGATACTGCACTTGGGTGCTTCTGGGACAACCCCTCCAGTTATCCCAATGCCCATGGCCCTGAGGGCCACCTGCTTCCAGCCTAGAGTGAGGCTCCTCTCTTCTCCATGTGGGTTTGGAGGTCCCAGCCTCCTACTGCTCACCCTCACTCCATCTGTCCTGCAGGCTGCACCCTGAAAACAGACCTAGATGCTGAGGATCTTCACAACATTTGTGAGGAGTAAAATGGGGGAAACAGCTGAGATGAAGGAGCCTTGCCAGGCCTGTAATGAAAAGGGTTTTCCCTTATTTCCTTCCCATTGCTTCTTAAGTTCTTTGTCAGAGCGACTGCAGAAAGCCCCTCTTAACCCCTTATCTCCTCCTGTGTCTGCAGAAGCTTGTGAGTTGACCTAATGCAAGATTGCTGCAGAGACTTCAGAGTGGGAAACCTCCCTGCCCTTTCCACCTTGGACAGAATACTCAGTGCCAAGAAAAGAGAAGGCAGGGCCTACACTTCTTCCCAACAGGCCTCTGCCTTAAATGAAACTGGCCAGTGTCCCCTGGCCACCTGTGTCACATAACATCTTAAGAGTACGGCTTAACTATTTTTTTTAACTTTACATTTAATTAATTTATTTATTTGTATTCATTTTCCTGTGTGTGGATGCATACCTGTGTGTAGGTACATGTGTAATGTGTGTGTGTGTGTGTGCGCACATGCAGAGGCCAAAGGTCAACTCTGGGCGTTGTTTTTTAGTTGCTGTCCACTTTAAAAATGGCTTATTTTTTTTTCTTTTATGTGTCTGTATGCTACATGGATATGGATGCCCATAGAGGCCAGAAGAGCATGTCAGCTCCTCAGGAGCTGGAATTCCAGGAAGTTGTGAGCTGCTTGATATGGATGCTAGGGATCAAGCTGGCGTTCTCTGCAAGAGCAGAATTGAGTCCAGCCATCTCTTCAGTGCCCACTTTATTTTCTGAGACAGGGGTTCTCATTGGTCTGGAGCTCAGCAGTGTGACTTAATTTTCTGGGTAGCAAGCCTCAGGGATCTTCTATCTCTGTCACTCTAATGTTTGGACCAGGAGTGCCTGTAGTGATGCCTGGCTGTCAATGCAGTCTGGGGATGGAGTGCAGGTCCCCATGCTTGTAAGCAAGGACTTTCCTGACTGGAACATTTCCTCAGCTCCTCAGGCTTCAAAGTGTAGATGAACACTCAAGTGTGAACAAGATCATTAGGAAGAAAGGGCTTTCACATTCTTAGGTCTGCACACAAGGTCACAGCATACAAGGCCACATGGCTCAGCAGTGGGCAGCCTGGGAGGATGGAGAGAGGAATGGGGTTGGAACCTGCATGGTGGCTAGCAAGAGAAGCAAAAGGTGATCAGGGTCACAGGGAGTTGGGTGGAGGTGGCTAGTGTGGGTCACTGTAAAGCTTGGGCTCTTGGGATGTCCCTAGTGGACTGGCACCTGGTGCTCTGGTGATGGATGGTGGCCAAGATATGAGGTCACTGAGGAGGGTGGGTGTGGGCTCTGAGTACATGGAAGGCAGGGCTTTCAGATGAGGAATTAGTGAACATTGGAGAATGTGGCCATCTGGGGACAGGTTACCAAAAGACCAGAACTACCAAAATATAAAACAATTAAGTAAACACAAACACATATAAGCATATACAGAACCCTAAAAGTAGAGTATATAAGAAAACATAAGCCAAACAAACAAACAACAAAACAAAACAAAATAAAACAAAAACAAAAAGCATAAGGCAGATTGTGTCTGAGCCAGATTCAAGGGGAAAGAAATGGAGTCCATTTTCTCACAGAGAAGTTCCCATAAGCGCTGTCTAGTTGTTCCATATACTGAAGCCTTTTCTCTGAGCACAGCTATTTGCTTCAGAGTATACTCAGCTCCTTCTGACCACCTCAGAGATTTATTTGTTTTCAACTCTTATCTCCTTTCTTAATTTTGTGCCTCTGTCGTAGTCCCTAATACCTAACAGCTATGCCATAAAAAGAAGATCAGGCCACAGGCTGGACTGTTTACAGGCTAAGAGTCCTGCCTGGGGCCTTCCCTGGCTGAGGGTTGTTGCTGACAGGGTGGTCTGCAGAACTGATAAAGTAAGGGGAGGGAGGAGTGAGTCAGATGATGGTCTGGGGTCTAGCAGCTCTGACTGAATAGCAAGCACATGCTTCTTTATTTGTACAGGGTTCACAGAACAAAGACTAATGATTATCCAAAAGTCCAGATTATGATTTGATTTTTCATTGCATGTCCAGGGTTACAAGTTCAGTCATAATTAGAAAATATAAACAGGATAGTTATAATTATTATTATTAGCCCTTTAACTCTAATTTAAAGAATCTAAAGAATGTCTCCTCCAAAACAAACGCATGTATTGTATGACAGTCTCCTTTTAGGCTGTCAGTACTTGCAGTTTAAAGCACTCCAGACAAACAGAAAATAACTGAACTGGTCTTTTTTATGAATAATAGATACGAATACCTAACTCTTTTTACTATATGTTTCATCATCTACACTATAAAGTAGAAA
The DNA here is from genome assembly GCA_028658305.1 of Pachyuromys duprasi. Taxonomy (NCBI): domain Eukaryota; kingdom Metazoa; phylum Chordata; class Mammalia; order Rodentia; family Muridae; genus Pachyuromys; species Pachyuromys duprasi. The sequence continues at coordinate 111,054,021 of CM053752.1, read as the reverse complement.
AAGTTTCTTTTAGCCAACCTATGTGATTTACTGAGTTTTATTTCTCCCGGGCTGTACCCTTTATTTCAGAGAGCTCTGAGCATATAATAGAAAGACCTTGAATCTGTAACCTGTTCTTCTGATCAGTCAGAGTTTGTCAATTATCTCTGTTTTTCCTGAACCAGTTATACTGTTCGAGTTTGGTCAGGGGCAGATACCCCAAGAAGATTCCTGGAGGAATGGCCTCATCTAGCTATGTGCTTGTCTAGGCTTAATGATATCCAGGGCATAAGGAAGACTTTCAAATAGTCTTTAGATAAAGCTAATTGTATGATTTTTTTCTAAAAAGACTCAGACATAGTTTTCTCTGGAAAAGACATAAGATAAATCACAATGCAAGTCCCTAAGAATGCAACATTTTGAGGTTTGAGACCAAACCCCAAAAGTTAGCAATAGAAGGGTAGTGATTGTAGCAATCGACTCAGCTTTGCTGGAACTGTGTCAGAGAGCTTCATGACTCTCACCATTTCAAGTGGATATGTGCCGGAGTCCCTTGTAATTAGACCAGCTAAAACTAGTGGAGCCTGGAATGGCCATACACGTGATCTCTGTGTAGTCCAGGCTGATCCTGGACTCTTCATCTTCCTGCCTCTACATTCTGAGATTGTAGGCATGTGCCACCACACCTGGCCTGTAACTTCTCTTGGGCCTCAAATCACTCAAGATCAAAGAGTAAACAAAGACAAAGGTGGGAGTCATTATGCAAAAAACTCTCATCCCATAATATGTCCTCATCAAGATCCCAGAATTAACACACATGCGACATGGTCAGTAGAACCAAAGCGGGTGCTTTTAGCAGACTTCAACATCACTAATCCTGGAGCCCACAGAGCAGGGCTGAGTCTCTTAGCCTCTCACTAACCTTGTAAGATAACACTTCTGACTTGTGGGTTCTTAGGACAGTTTCTAGATTTAGTGCACAGATACTCAAAGGCTGCTTTTGTTCAAAACAGAGTCTTACCTAGGGCCTGCAGATGCCTGATGGGAACTAACATAAGAAAAATCTTTGTACTAGGTTTTTTATATCTGCTGTCTCAACATTTGGGTTGATCCTTTGGAATTGACATTACAGACTGTTGTGAACTGCCATGTGGTTTCTGGGAATTGAGTCCGGGTCCTTTGCAAGAGAAGACAGTGCTCTTAACCACTGAGCCATCTCTCTAGCCCCCTAGGTGATATTTCATAGACATGTTGGTCATTGAAAGCTATGTTTTGGCATTGGGGGAATGGGTTCATGGACTTGCAAGCATGAGAACCTGAATTTGGATTCCCAAAATCCACTTAAAAACCTGAACATTGAGTAAGCAACACCACTTCATGGCCTCTGCATCTGTTCCTGCCTCCAGGTTCCTGCCCTGTTTGAGTTCCCATCCTGACTTGCTATGATGGTAAACTACATGGAAGTGTTAGCCAAATAAACCCTTTGCTCTCCCCTCCCCCCCAAAAAACCCTGAACATCAGTCAACTTGGGGAGGGGCATGTGTGGAGAAGGGGGAGGAAGGAAGGGGTTGGGAGGGGAAGAGGGAGGGAACTACAGGGGGGATACAAAGTGAATAAAGTGTAATTAATAAAAAATCTCAAAAAAACCTGAACATGATGGTGTGCATCTGGTGTGGCCCACATGGCGATGATCACTGCTGCTTGACAAAGTTGACCAAGTTCCAGGATATGGACAGTGCAGATCACAGGCCTCCAGCAGCCTTTTATTTTCATTCATGTTATGGGAGTTTTCTTATGCCTCTTTCCTTTCGGAAATTTTGTATGGGCTTTGGTAGAGGATGTGAATGTATACAATGGTAGTCTCTCTAAACAAAATGATTCTTTGGAAAAAGCCTTCACCACCGTGAAACCACATAGCATGATAAATCTGCCTACTCCCACACAAGAATTCCCTTTGTGCCCTCCTGTTTGCACCAAGAATAGAGAAGTTAAAGATTTATTAACTGAAAGATAATGCCAGAAACTCTTGGGTATATCTGGTCCCAAGGATGAAAGCACACAATTAAAAGAAATAATTGGCTCAGACCCAGAGTCTGAGGCCTTGGCAGTTGAGGGCAAGAGTTCAATTAGTTAATAAATATAGAACAGTGCCCGTGATTGATTCCCTGAGTATGTGACTTACAGGATGAATAGGAAGTCTGGCATGCCCCACAAGGAGCAGATTCAATTAAGAAGTTAGACCGGCTTGATCCCTCTCTGCAGTAACATACATTGAGGATACAATGAGGATGATACGGAGTAATGGAAAAAGAGTAAGATATCAGGACCTTTCCTTTGGGTAATGTATGAGGAGAACAGGCCCATATTGTAGGACTAAGGCACACAGGAACACAATTAGGAACCAGCTCAATGCTTAGTATGTTACATGGTGCAAACACTGCGTCATGCCCCGTGAGGAATGAAAATTGTTTCTGGGGCCTCAATGTCTGGCACCTCCTGACCACAAAGGTTAAGAGCGTGCAGGAGGAAATGCAAACGACATCTGGTGGGCTTGCTGACCCTAGAAAATAATATGTACTTAGATGCTTGCTGAACTTTTGCTTCAAAGAAAAATAATGTAATAAAGTTGATGGCCTCTTTCATTCTGGATTTTAAAAAACAGGGTTAAATTAGGTTAAAAACCAGTCTGTGCAAAGATCATATATTTCTTGGAATCATTAAGTCTGCCTTCAATATTACCTGCGGCTAAGCTATTATGCAATTGCAGAGTAGAAAAGGTGTAGCCTTTTGTCAGTCAACACCAGCTATCCTGATTCACCTTCCCTGGCTGACTCCACTCCCTCCCCCTTGGGACCTGAACCCTGCTGGAACTGGAACGTGAGCATGGAATAGCATGCATCTATTCCCCCAGCACACGGGGTGGAGGAGGTTGGTAAGAGCTCAGTGGCCGGTTAGTCTAATAAATGGGTGTGCTCCAGGTTCAATGAGAGATCTTATCTCAAAAACCAAAGCAGTGAGTGATTGAGGAAGATGTCTGATGTGGACATTTGACCTTCAAGTACACACAAACACACCACCACTGCCTCCCCTTCTCCTCTCCCCTCCAGCTCTTTCTCCAAATGTAAACCAGAGCTTAGTGTCCCAGGCCTATAATCACAGTACTGAGGAGGTGGAGAGAGATGGATGCCTGAGGCTTGCTGGACAGCCAGCCTCACTCAGTTGGTGAGCTCCAGGTTCATTGAGAAATGCTGTCTTAAAAAAATAAGGTGGGAAAACACCTGATGTTGCTGTCTGGTCTCCAAATGCATTCAGCCTTGTGTGTGTGTGTGTGCACCTACTCATGCACATGCACATGTACATGGACACACACACACACAGAGTGATGTTTACTTAAGACAAGCATTCTGTGAACCTGGCTATGCTTCTTAGACATGGTACCCATTTGTTCTACCCCATCTTCATTTTTGTTTCAGCAGCTCAAACACTTACAGCTTGACCTCAGATTCCAAATCTAAGTCCGGGATGCAAAGCAATAATCACAACATGCAGAGGGGCTCAGCAGTTCCTAGGGTGAGCTGACCAGCATCAGCCTGTAGACCTCCGGCAAGGACACTTGCACACAAAAAGAAGAGCACCTTTGAAACCATGCCCTGACCAGTGGGGAATAACCAACGAAGCTTGCCCTTCCTCTGTTGGTTGGGGTAGTCTGATCACCTCTTTGGGTCATGCTAGCTCCTTTCTGCCTCTGGGCTAAAGTCTTAGTAAAGCCTTGCTCATCTTGTTCACATTTGGATTAGTCTCATTTCTATTGTTTTCAGGCTGAAAGATCCCATCTGTCTTATCTGGAATCAATTTCTACCATTATTTTACATTTTGTGTTCAAACCTGATACCTTGGTGATGCTTCCATTAAAATACAAATACCATCGGGCATGCTGGCACACAGCTTTAATCCCAGCACTTGGGAAGCAGAGGCAGGTGGATCTCTGTGAGTCTGAGGCCAGCCTGGTCTACAGAGGAGTTACAGGACAGCCAGGGCTTCACAGAGAAACCCTGTCTTAAAAAACCAAAAGCATCCAACCAACCAACCAACCAACCAAAAACTCCACACAAAATACCACTTTGTCTGCAAAACTGCTGTTTATTTTATTATATTTGCCATTTCCTCATGACACTTATCTCCTTTTGAAATAATGTATAATTATATGAATCAGTGTTCAGTCAGGAGACAGAAGGCTACAATAGGCTTGACAGGAATAGTTAATATAATGAACAACGAATGACATAAGAGTAAGAACAACTCTAAGGAACAGCTCGGGGCTGCAGGGGATGGTTTGGGGATGGGATCCCCTCCACAAGGCTGAGCTCAGATCTTCTGGGAGAAGGCATGGCTGTGGCCCAAAGTTAAAGTTGGGTTGCCTGGGTCAAGAGTTGATCAAGGTCAGGACAGAGGGTAGCAAGTAGGGAAAGGCAGGATGGCCAAGCAAGCAGAAGCCTTCAAGCCAAGGGTGGGCTGGGGCCAAGACATCACTGGGAATACACTCAACAGGTGCCACTGAACCTAAGTGTCATTAAAAACTGACTCATAGCTACCCTCTGAGTACATTGCAAACAAATGCCCTCTTCATTACAGTTGAATCATCAGTTAGACTGTAAGTGGAGGAGAAAGAAATGGAAGCTTTCTAGAGCTGGGGAGGAAGGCTCTGTGGTGGCTAATCTTGGCTGTCAGCTTGACAGACCTGGGAAGACAGAACCTCAACTGAAGAATTTCCTCCATCAGAATGGCATGTGGGCACATCTCAAGACATTTTCATGACTGCCAATTGATGTAGGTGGTCCAGCCCATTGTGGGTGATACCACCTGTAGGCAGGTGGATCTGAGCTGAGGGGTTAGATACTTGCTCCTCTAGAAGACTTATGTTTGTTCCCAGCACCATGCAGCTCCAGCTCCAGGGGATCTGACACTTTCTTTTGGCTTCTCTGGGCACTCTGCTCATGCATATGGTTGTATACACCCACACACCCACACCCATACTCACACCCACACCCCCCACTCTCTCACTTACATACAAACAAAATACATCTTTAAAACACATTCATGGGGATGGAGAGATGGCTCTGTGGTTAGGAACACGGATTGCTCCTGCAGAGGACCCGGGTTTGATCATCAGCATTCACGTGGTGGCTCACATCTGTCTATAACTTCAGGTTCAGGGGATTGAATCCTTTCTTGATCTCTGAAGGTACCACTCATGCTTGTGGCATACAGATATACACTCAGGCCAAATAATCATTCACATAATAAAGTAATAATACAAATATGAAAATTTATGCTCATTCTTATTTTATTTTTTACATCAATGACCTGAAAATTTTTATTTAGCTTCAACAAATATTGGAAATAGAAAAAGATGGATTCTGAAGAATTTTACAAAGAAATCTCCCAGTTTCTACTAACAAGTGTTATAAGTCAATAGCTAAGCAGTTATAAACTATAAACATTCCACAATGACTATGATGAATCAGAAACAAACAAAGAAAGACATGGAAATATTATTTACAACAGAATTATCACAACATATTTTCTTTAAAATTTTAACATTGATTTAACACTTCAAAAGATATACAGCATTTCTGTTATATTTACAAACTTAACCTTAAACATCTTTTAAAATCTGGAAAAAATTTTAAGCAATCTGAAAAGCACTTAGCAAAGTTTTAAGTCTACATAATGGAATGCTATTCACTCCAGTATAAATTTTCGTCTTAGAGAAGGTGAACACTCATTATCTTAGCACATGCATAGACTCTACTGACCTTCCTTCTGAATTGTAATTGTAACGTTCCTGCAATTGTGCTTTCTACAGTGAGGAGAAGCTGCAGAGACCCCGGGAGTGGTGGGAAGAGCATGGCCCACCATCATTAGACTCAGAAGACCTAACTGCCTTTAGTCAATCTGAGGCAATGCCTACTTTATACTAAAGACTTCAATCCTGGGTCACTAGGTGTGCAAACAAGACAGACAGGAGAGGAAGACTGCTTTGTTCTGACTTTCCTTTGCTTACATGGAAACGAGGATCCAGTTAATGTAATGCGCTGTTTGGTTTGCAATTTTATCAATAATACATCTGATATTTAGAAAAACAAAATCAGAGTATAGTTGAAATTTAAAGTGACAATGAACTCACTTAGAGTGGTATGGGTACCAAGGAAACTGTGTATAAACAGAGAACAACTGTTTAATTAGTCCACCACTGTCATCTTTTTCTCTTTTGATTAAGGTTTGTGACCATCACTGAGTGAGTCTTATAAAAAAACTATCAAAACCATCTGTAGGGAGATGTCTTGACAAACAAATATAAAGGCAGTGGTGTGCTACAGGAACCTCCTGCCAACACAGCACCTAACTGAGCGCATCTGAGGCATGGGGATCCCGGTAAAGAGCTACTAATGTTGATCACTGCTGCTGACCAGCCAACACAACATTCAAGTAACAGGTGTTTCAGTGGATAAGGGAAAGGGCTAAACAGTTTACATACCTACATGAAATTAAATAAAAACAAACTTAATGTATACACAATACAGTTTATATCTTTAGGGATCTCTAAACTAAAAGCTAGCCTATTATTTATGTCTATGATATTTTGCACAATAATTTATAGTTAGAAGATTTTCCCACAAAATATATAATTATGTAATTCACGTTGATAGCTTTTACGAACACAAAGTTTGGGTGAGATTCCATCAAAAGTATCATCTTCCAAACTTAACCTGCTGATGCTCCTAATTTTTGATATGTTGAACAGTCACAGTTCAAGACCAGAGCCACCAGCTTAGAAGGCCAAGTTGTTTCTTGGATGACCATCACTGCGGACTGTGTCATAAAAAGGTTTAATACATGAAGACGGTTACAGCAGCAGCCAGGCAAAGACCACTTTCCCCCTTCAGCAAATGAAAACAGCATGCCTCTTTTCCTTGAAGAAAAAAGGCAAAATCTGGTCATAATCACACTGACATCTGACTTCATAGCTGGAGACCACCTGTGAGAGGGGCAGGATAGAGTGAGCTTGGTGCCCGGCGCAGTCACTCTGCCTGCCACACCATCCACAATGATCAACGAGTCTAATCACCGTGGGGAGGAAACAAAGCTTATGGAAAGTAGCCTGGGCACAAAGACAGATGTAGAGCCACTGGCAGATCGAGAAAGCCATTGTAGTAGCCACCTATACTGTTTCTGCTCACTGGAGAGAGGATGCAAAAAGCTAGGTAAGCTGGGCTTTATCATAGGCCTTAGTGTCCCCGTGAGTCATACACAGAGGGTAGGTTGACCCTGTCCCATGTTCCCCTTTGAGCTACATAGCAGGGTGATGATAAAAACACAAAGAAAAGCTGGTTTGTTACTGATGTGCCCTGGCATTTCTCCACAGGCTTTTCTTGATCACTGGGCAGCTGGTGTGTGTCAGGATTGAAGAGCGCCTTTGAAATGACCTTTCTCCAGCCTTCTCAAAAACAATGTACACCCTACTCCCAACCTATATGTCTATAGCTGAACCTCTTTCTAAAGAGAAAATCAGCTAACTTAAAAGCAAAAAAGAAGTGCTTATAGTTAGGCCCAGCGTGAGCCTAACTTCCTGAAGGGATGAAGAGAACTCATTTCACTTAGGAATCAAAACATCAAAATTTTAATTGCATATTCTAAATTAAGAACTCTGTTCATACCTTAAAGTAACACTTTTTTTTTCTTCTTGCCAATGCAAGCAGAGAAAAGAAAAAACTCAAATGTTCCAAACAACAACAAAAGATGTATCTCCACATGTTAGTTCAGTCTCATCTGGCCATAGATGCTAGAATGCAGTCAGATAAGAGAGCAAAAGTGATTCTGGAACTCTCAGAATTTATTAGAAATCTTTGCTTGTTCCCAGTCCAAACAAATGGAAATACATTCCATTCTGTAGATTGTTTCTTTTCATCTTGGTCCCACTGAACAACACATCCACCACTTTTCTGTTGTATCTGCTGCTAAAAGACAAGAGATGGTTTTTGTGTGATCACGCTGGTACACAATGATGCAAAAGGACACATGGAATGACATACACTAGCCAGGCACATGAAGAGGATGAGAGCTAATGGTGTGTGACATCTAGAGAACCAGTTTTGGCTTCTCTAATATCTCCTGCTAATCTGATCTGACATTTACAGTCTGCACTTAGTTGACTCCACAGACGGTCTCCCCATCGCTACACTCCAATGCTAATATCTTTGGCAAGCAATAAACTTTAAATAAGACATGTGAACAGACAGGGCTGCCAGAAGGAGAAGGCACCAATTCTAAATGTACCAGCACCAGGTATATGAACCAATTCTCTTGGAGTTGGGTGATGAATATAGTAGCTAGGGAATCAAGGAGAGTTGGAGTGCACCTACATGCTGGCATTGCAATGCTGAATGAAGGTTGAAGGCAGAAAGCATTGAGGTCCATGTTCCTGTTAAGCTACAATGTCCAGGGACAGTTGCTGCAAATGAGCTTTTACTACTTGGGAAGGGAGGAAAGGGAAAGAGTTAGGGGAGAGAGAAAGGGGAAAGGAACCACCTGATTATAAACCATAACTTTTCCCTCTGTTTAGGGCAACAGGCGCTGTATCAGGAAGCTTAGTATGATAAAGGTTACAATGGGGTCATCCAATGGATTGTGATTTCCAAAGAAGCATGAAGGCCTACAGGGCCTTCTGAGAATTACACTATGCACAAAGTAGAAACTGTGGGCCACACAGGAACAGAGTGGACCTTTTCAGACCACTTGTTCTGAAGCTGTTGACTGGGAGATTTGGCATTGATGGTGCTTGGGGGACTAAGACTCCCCAGACTCAAGGGAGGTGTGCAGGCTGTGAGTTCCTAACCCCTATGCAGAATGAGAGGTGACAGAGCTCTCTGGGGAGCCATGCCAACGGGAGGAATGAGCAAAGAATTAAGGCAGACATCCTTTTTAATTTTGATTTTCTGTAATGGCTGCTTGTCCCCAGAGATGTGATGCAGATGGCTAGGTGACACAGATGACTAGGTGACGCTGGGTAATACCCGCTACCTGGATGGCATGTTGTCCACACCAAGTGTTGAAAGCCACCAGCAGTTTCCGCTAAGCAGAGGCATATCCTACACCGAGTGCAAAGGCAGACTCTTCCTTTTCCTGGGGGATCTTGATGGAGATATCTTAACAGGTTTTTGGGTGTTGAGCCCACTGGGCTTTACCGTCTTCCGCTTCCCATTCTTGTAAAACTCCATCTATGTTGCAGTGGCACCGATAATTTAGAAAAAAGCTTTTCACCTGAGCAACTGACTTGTTCCCAGTTACATCTGAGAGTGCCTGAAAATCTCGCCGTATTTCCTCATGACTTGTATATGAAAAGCTGCCCTTCTAGAATCCAGCATGTGCTGCATTTTTAAATGGCCTCTGGAAGTCAGTAAGGCTCTATTCTACCATCAAGCTTTCCCGTGAACTAATTAATTAATTAACTTTACATTCTGATCCCGTGTCTTGGGCTGTGTCATAGACGCTTTTGGTGGCTGCTTTGAAATTCAAGTCTCAGCATGGAAGACAGGCTTTTACCAGGCCTTTTCCCCTGGAGTCAGGGAAGTATTTGCAAGTCCATTCGCCTTTTGTTTAGTGACAGCAGGTGGGAGAGCTTGTTAGAAATCACAACTCTACCTCACCTCCTTGTGATTTTAACCCCTTGTGTAAACTGTTTGTATAAATAAACTGTGGCTGGCTGGCCTCGCCGCTTTTTGGGTACAGGGCTCATTGGAGCCAGGAGCAAGCGGCCAGAAGCCTTTCAGAACATAATATGTGTAATGTACATTATTAATTTCAATCCTCACTCCCGACTCAGAACCCCGTTCTGCTCTGCTGGCGGGCTCCGGCAATCCTGGTTCCCTCCTTCCTCTCCTCCCAGTCCCATTCTCACTCTTCTTCTGTCCCTCCCTCCCTCCATTTTCCCTCCCCTTCCCCACAGAGAAGGGGAAGGCCCCCACCCATGTGTACCAATTGGCACATGAAGTTGAAGCAGGACCAGGGGTGTCCTCTCCCACTGAGGCCAGACAAGAAAGCACAGTTAGAGGAAAGGGATCCAAAAGGAGGCAACAGAGTCAGAGACAGCCCCAGCTCCAATAGTTAGGAGACCCACATGAAGGCCAAGCTGCGTATGATGAGCCACCATGGGACCAGGTTAGTTTCTTGTGGTGCCCTTGACCCCTCTGGCTCCCTCAGCCCTTCCCCCTACTCTTCTACAAGACTCCCCGAGCTCTAATATTTGGCTGTGGGTCTCTGCATCTGTTTCCATCAGCTGCTGGATGAAGCCTCTCAGAAGACAGTTATGCTAGGCTCCTGTCTGCAAGCAGAGCAGAGAGTCATTAATAGTGTCAGAGGCTGTCTCTTACGGGGTGGGTCTCAAGTTAGGCCAGCCATTGTTTGGCCTTTCCCTGCTCCACCTTTATTCCTATGTATCTTGTAGGCAGGACACATTTTGGGTAGAAGGTTTTGTGTGTGGGTTGGTGTCTCCCTCCATCCACTTGCTATAGAGGTGGCCACTTCAGGCTGCATATGCGCTGCGGCTGGGAGTCTTAGCTGGGTCATCCCCATGGACTCTTGAGCCTCCCCTATCCCAGGTCTCTGGCCCCTCCCGGAGGTGCCCCTCACAAAAATTTCCATCCTCTCCCCCAGTCCTCTGCCCCTCTGCCCACACCTGATCCCCCACCTTGGGTACCCTCCCCACTCCCTCTCCCACCCAGTTCCAGCCACCTCTCTTGTCTACTTTGTTTCCCCTTCAGAGTGAGATTTACGCATCCTCCCTTAGGCATTCCTTGTAACTTAGCTTCTTTGGGTCTGTGGATTGTAGCATGGTTATCCTGAACTTTATGGCTAATATCCACTTATTAGTGAGTACATAGCATGTGTGTCTTTCTGGGTCTAGGTTACTTCACTCAGGATGTCTTTTCTAGTTCGTCCATTTTGTTAGTATTCTGCAACAACCTTGCTTCTGGTTACCTAGCAACAATGACATCATCTTGTATCGCCCAGCCAGGTGGCCACACCTGGGGGCGTGGTTAATAATTACCTGACCATTACCTGACCTATAAAAGGACCACCAGACACGTGTTCACTCTCTTATTCCTCATTCTCTGACCTCTCACCCTCTCATTCCTCTCACCCTCTTACCCTCTCTGTGGGGCGCCCTACCCCTCCTCCCCTTTCCTCCTCTCCCTTCCCCCATCATGGCCCACGCCTGTTCCCCTTTCTCCCCTAATAAACCCCTTTCATAGAAAACCTGTTGTAAGCCTCATCTTATTTTTTATTTCTAATACATTTGCCTGCAAATTTCATGATCTCCTTGTTTTTAACAGCTGAGTCATATTCCATTGTGTAAATTACCACAGTTTGTTTTTTTTTTAATCCATTCTTGGTTGAGGGATATCGAGGTTGCTTCTAGTTTTCGGCCATTGTGAATACAGCTGCTATGAATATGGTTGAGCAAGTGTCCTTGTTGTATGGTAGAACGTCATTTGGGTGTGTGCCCAGGAGTGGTAGAGCTGGCTCTTGAAGTACAGCTATTCCCAATTTTCCAAGAAACCACCAAATTGATCTCCAAACCGGTTGAACAAGTTTGCACTCCCACCGCAGTGGAGGAGTGTTCCCCTTGCTCCACAACCTCAACACCTCAAGCTAAGATTAGGAGCATTGCTCATCAGCCAGGCGATAATGGTCCATGCCCTTAATCTTAGCACTGGGAGGCAGAGGTGAGCCGATCTCTGAGTTTGAGGCTAACCTGGTCTCAGAGTGAGTTCCAGAACAGCTAGCGCAACACAGAGAAGAAACCCGTTCAAAAACAAAGCGAAGCAAAACAAAAACAAAAAGCATCGTTTGCCTGGTTGTCTCAGCACTGTGGCTGCCGCAGTAGCCTGAGCGGTCACCACACCTTGAGAAAGAAACATTCCTGTCCAGGTTTCCTTTTGGCTCTGTTTTTAGCTCTCATGCCATGCTTTCCTCTTTTGACCTGAGGAACTTCCTCAGTAGGGGGACCTCCTTTTTGCTCTCCTTGTTTGGATAAATCTCAGCAGCAGTGGGCTATTTCCACTTGTTTCCTCCCTTTTGTTCATCCTCACCAGCCTGCGTTTTTGCTTATAAGCATGAAGATTCATCACATTGATTTTAGTTCTAGCTTTCTTCCAAATGTAGTAAAACTTCATTAGACTTGTATTTGCTGGATTCTATGAAAAATTTTCCCATGAAAACTAAAGGGTTACTCAAAGAAGGCTTTATCTTCTACAGCCCACTCATCAGGAAAGGGAATAAAGTTGGGCAAATTGGTCAGTGACCTCTCAATATCATCCTTATGCCAGAAGAGCTTTCCAGGAGCTCTGTGTTGTACTCATGCACCTCTTTGGCGACAGAGTTGTATTCATCCAGTTTTGCTTCGGATTAGGTAACTAGACCAGTGTGCCAAGATTGTCTCACTGTGTCCTGGCAGTTGGTGTAGTTGAATTCTGGCACTGCAGCCTGGTACTGGGGTCCCACCTGCATGAAGCCACTGTCACTGGACCAGCCTGAGCTAACTTCCCCCCAGGAGCTGCTGCCACTGTTCTGTTTGGGAGCCACCACAGCCCAACTTATTCTGGCCATTATTGAGGGCCGCGATGGTGGCTGTTTTCCTCCCTCGAAGCTGCCCTGAGACTTCAGGGCCCTTCTCCACCACGGATGGCATCAGCGGGGCCAGGGTTTGGGCAGAGACAGGCTGTATGTTCACACACACAGACACACATATGTCCTACATGCTCACAGGTTCAAAGGTGCAAGAAGATGCAGTTGCTCTATGGGATAACGTCTGTGAGCAGATAGGAAGATGAAGAAAGGACCAGAGAACCATCAGGGGCTCAGTGAATGGCCTATCTTCTGGATCTTCTCAATACTCGGAGGAAGAAAGAAGAGGCAGTTTTGCTAGATGGAGGTTTCCAGGATGTTATTGTGATACTAAATAGGAAAAATATATCCCGCAGATTAAGGGTTCTGTTTGCAGTTAAGACACTTAAAAATGTGTTCCTGTTTGTCTTCAGTTTGTATGAACCATCTGCACCTAATGTTCTTGATCACTGGGCAGGAGGTATGTGGGTAAATAATACATCAGGATGCATGCTTGCCTTTGATTGGATGTATGCGGGAAGTATGGAGGAAATACATCAGGATATATGCTTGCCCCTAATTGGACCTGATAGGAAATATGGTGGCCTTGTGGGGGTTACCTTTTTAAGCCTCTGCAAGATGTGACTTGTGGCCATTTTCTGAGAACACAGAGATGGGTCTGGCTAGAGTCCATCCTTTCTAGTCAGTATTTAATTAAAGTTTGCTTCAAATCTGGCTTAAAATTTTGGGCAGATGGGATTAACAGTTGTAAGTGCTGGGCTGAAGACTGGGGTGTGTGTGTGGGAACAGCCAGCAAGGTCTGCAGAATCCTTGTGAGTGGACAGAGGATGTAGGAGCTAGGGCATTGGAGGGGAAAGGGAAGAACTCAGCCCACAGTGGGGCACAGCTGCTGGGTCATGTCAGACTCCTAGGGAAGGGGTTGGAGAGGAGCAGGACAAATATGTATAATGCTGGAAGGTCTTGAGTGGGGGAGGTGTGGCAACTTTGATTTAGGAGAGAACAGGGGCTTTAGGGAGCACCTCAGGACCAGGGCTGAGATGATGGCTTCCGAGAGGGCAGTCTTTGTCATCTGGCCTACTCCAGATCCCTAGGTGGGGCACTTCCCACTCTGATAGCATTTTCCCTTGGAGTAGGGTTCCTTAACACACAAGCACCATGGGAGACAATTCTGATATCTAATGCCTTGCATTTACTTCTATCCAAACCCAGTGATCACAACATCCAGTGGGCAGAGAGTGAAACACAGAGCTGACCTGGGAACCCACGACGCTACTCTTGCTGACCTCTGGGCTGAGCATGCTGCTTTCTGACCTAGGACCCAAGGAACTTCTGACAATTCCTGCTACTTCTAGGGAGGTGACATCTCTCTGGAGTGGCGAGGGTGGGGCCCAGGTGTCCAAGCTCAGGTCCCTGGACTTGGTAAGAGTCAAAATCCTGATGATCAGATTTGCAGGTAGATATCAGTGGAGTGCCTTCTTTTACATCCTTGGTGACATTTGTCTGAAAAATGAGTAGGTGCTAAGGGGTTCCCAAGTGCAGTTCAGTGTCTTATGCTTTCTGGGGAGGTGCCCATGCGGTAAGAAATGTTTTTGGAAGGCCTCAGCATTTTGTCTCTGTCTGTCTTTCTGCTCCTGTGACCCAGAACCACTTCCTTCCTTTTCTCAGCATCTGCATTTCAGACAAGCTTCTCTCTGTGTGCATGAGTACCATGTGTGCCTGGTGCCCACTGAGGCCAGAAGAGAGCAGTGGGTCCCCTGGAACTGGAGTTACAGATAATTGTAAGTCACCAAATGGGTGTTGTGGGTTGAATTCAGGCCTCTTTAGGAGTAACAAGTGCTCCATTGAGCCATCTTTGCAGCCTCTAGTCAGAATTTTTATTTCCCATAAAATGATCAATCATGCTTGATTTCCTAGAATTTTGACTTTACAATATTTCAGTGTGTTTTATGATAAGCTATAAGGCCCTGGAGGCAACCAACCATCCATTTAGCTGCCAATGATGGATAGCAGAGGCTGGATACAGTTTCCATGATCATTGAGGTTAAGATGACCTGGTCCAACAGGTCCAGAGTCAAGGCCAGTGTCCAGGTCCCCTGGCTCCTTCGAGTGACAATTCTGGCTTGTGGGACCATCCATCTTAAAGTTGTGGGCCTCTGTCAAGGAAGTGCACAGTTGCTTGTGATGTTCTTCACTCCCTAGTCCTGCGGCCCCCATCTTCTCTCTCTATCCTTTCCTCCCCCAAACCTGATTTGGATCCCCCTGTGTCCTTAAAAAGAGACAGATGTCAGTGGTCTTAGGCCTTGTCCATGGCCCTGAAGCCCTGGGCACACAGGGCATCGAGGTCAAAGCTGTGAAGGGAATGAGGAACAGGGTAGAAGCTGAAGCTGAGCCTGGGTAGGGGGGTTATGAGGTTGAGACCACCATGACTATCCTGTCCTGTGGGGACAATGGCAACACTGTCACTTGGTTCCAAAAAAAGGTTGGTGTGTACAAATATTTAGAGAAACCGAAGCCATCAGGGGAAGGTGGCAGGCACTGGACCATTGGTCTGGCCATACCTCGTCAGGGTGACTGAGGTTATTTAAGAAGTGCACAAGCAATCTGGTCATTTCTGGAAACGTTATCTCCCTTACCCCAGCTTCTGTCCTTCTGTCTCATCCTTCTAAACCAGGATGCTGACTTTTCAAAGCATCTCAATTAGAGCCCTCTCAAGAGACCCCTGCCCCAGTTTGCATGGCTCTTTCTCTGATATTGAGGAGCTGGCCATGAGCAGGACTCCTGACCCTCCATTGTCTCAGATCCCTCAAGCCTTCACTGGGACCCTTCTGTCTCAGTCCCTATTTCAGCTCCAGCCTGGTACATCTTTGCCTGGCTCCTTCTATTTCTGATGACCTGCTCAGGGATGTTTTCCCCTCTATCTTCTAGAAAGTGGTACACAACTTGCTGGGCAGGAAACACACCTGTTCCTGAAAGCAGTCCAGCTGCTGGCACCCTTCACGTTTGGCAGAAACAAACTTAGGGGTCTGGAACCTCACTTGAGTAGTATGTCTCTGCTCTTCATTCTGTGTTTCTCAGGCTCCCTCACCTCCTGAAGATACACAAACATAGTTTGTCATTCCATATCTTGGCAGCATGCCAGGCTACTTTCAGGATCATGGAATGATGCCCACAGAGACAGTGAGCTCTGTATAGGAGGCCTGCCTGCCATGCTCTGGGTTGGTGCTCAATGGCATGGCAGGGACTTCCCAGTGTGGTGCTCATTTCTGTGCAGGGATAGAGCCTTTAGTGTCTACCTTCTGCAGGAGTACAGCAGGGGGCAAGGGTGATGGGGCAGAACTCACTTTTTTGTTTTTGAGACAGGGCTTCTCTATATAGCCCTGGCTGTCCTGGAACTCACCTCAAACTCAGAGATCAGCCTACTTCTGCCTCCCAAATGCTGGGATTAAAGGTATGTGCCATTATGCATTATGCCAGCCTGTGTGATATCTTTGCTTGAAACAGGAAGACAGGAGCAGAAACATCCACCATTATCAGCTTATCGCCCTGAACCTCAGTCACTCGGTGCTGTGCAGATTCTCTCAGGCGCCAGCTCATTTCTTATCTTCCTTTCCTATTTTCCTTCCAGCCACCCAGATTCCAGTGCACGGCAGCACTTCATACCAAGTGTGTCAGTTCAGGGTGGGCCTATGTTGTGCAGAGGCCTTGGACTTTTCTTGGGGTTGATGCATACATTGTCAGCCAGAAGGTGTCCAGTGTGCAGCCTCTGATACTACTGGTCAGTCTTCATGGGGAGGGGCTGGGGTCAACAAGAATGCAGGAGAGCCCCTGAGGTCACATGCTCTCCAGGAGGAGCTTAGAAGAAGGGTGGGATTCTGCAAGGAGAACCTGGTGGGTGATTCATGTGTGGGTCTCTCTCTCACTGCCTTCTGATCTCCCATCTCCCAGGCAAACCCTGACTTGTCCCATCAGCAGGAGCCTGAATAGGGTGGGATCCTTGATATCCTTTCTCTGCTCACTAAGGTTGGGGCAGGTGAGAATTCTCCTGAGACAGTTTATCTTGGGAAGGCCCTGTCTCTGGGCTCCCCCGGGATAGCAGCTTGTGTCTTGTCAGTGCTCCTGGAGCAGATGTGAGTGACAGCCTGGGTAGAGTCCCTGTCCTGTTACCTCACCCCCTCATGTACTGTATGGCCCAGCATTTCCATACCACCCTCACCCCTGTATGTCTATAGGTCACAGCCTGGCTGCAGAGCCAGGGTTCATGAGGATCTTTGAGGAGTTTGTGGAAAGCAAAGAGATGAACGAGAGCTTGTTCTGAGATGAACAAGAGATGAGGTGAGATCATAAGCTCTCCCCACTTGTAATAGGATAATTTTTCATTTTTTCTTGATATTTTTCACTGGGCATGTACATTTGGGACTCCTTTCTTCCTGTGAAATGATGACTACACAAATACTGCCCCTCATGTTTCTTTCTGAGTCCTCAGAAGCCTGTCAGTTACCCAGAGGTTTATAGTGCAAGGAGAGAGCACTGTGGAAATGGCTCAGGAACCAGCAGCGTGGGACCCTGGTTGACTGTCTGCTACATTTTCCAGGCAGAACTTCTCCCGGCAAGAGACAGGTGCCATCATCAGCACCCAACTACATCATCTACACATCTACACTACATCATCCCTAAGTCTCCATGTGACAGCTAATCTCAATTGTCAACTTGATTGGACTGGGAGATACCTGTGTGACTAACAAAGCACAACTCTGTGTTTGTCTGGGAGGGCATTTTCAGATGTTACCAGTCCCAAGGACTCTGCCCTAGTTAGTGTTTTTATCTCCTGAGGAATTTGAAACTTGAATGTATAGTTGGTAGATGGTGAACCTGTGGAAAATAAGGCGTAGGTAGAGGAAGTGAGTCACAGAGGCATGAACTTCATGAAGCCTGTCTTTCCCTTGCCCCTTCCTGTCTCTCTCAGCTTTGTGGCACCTATCATGTAAGCGAACATTTGATTAACACAGACTAAAAAGGGAGAGAACAGACCCCATCTCTCCACAGAGTTCTAGGTACTAGCCAGTTCTTATTCATACAGCAAATTCCACAAAGCCTGGGCCTATTAGACTTTGTATGATACATGTGGCCAGGCACATCCATCAGCTTTACTGAAAGCAGAATAGAGGTCCAGAGAGGTAGTTTTGGAGACCAGAAGGGGACAAATGAGTCAAAGTGGTGACAGGAGGCTGGTGTAGGCTGAAAAGGGCATAAGGAGAGCTAGTCCAGTCATAGGTGGTGGGGCAGATCTCATCAGCTGAGAATTACCATGGAGTTTCGATAGGTCTGCACCTGAGGCCAGCTCATAAACAAATTCTGGAGCTACCTATCTGTAGCATCCTCGAACTCTGAAGTTCCAGGGTTGAACATGACACCTGAGCTGGCTAGCTTTATGTCAACTTTTCAAAAGCTAGAGTTATCTGAAAAGAGGGAAACTAATTGAGAAAATGCCTCCAGAAGATCCAGTTGTAAGGCATTTTCTTAATTACTGATTGATGGGGGAGGGCCCAGCCCACTGTGGGTAGTGCCATCCCTAGGCTGGTGGTCCTGGGTTCTATAAGAAAGCAGCTGAGCAAGCCACGAGGAGCAACCCAGTAAGCAGCACCCCTCCATGGCCTCTGCATCAGATCTTGCCTCTTGGTTCATTCCCTGTTTAAATTCCTGTTCTGGCTTCTTTCAATGATGAACAGTGATATGGAAGTATAAGTCAAATAACCCCTTTTCCTCCCAAAGTTGCTTTGGTTGTGGTGTTTTATCACAGAAATAGCAACTTTACCTAAGACAGTATCCAAAATGGCATTTTCTGGGGGTGATTTATACCCATGAGGTCTTTAAGGCAAAGGCAGGACTTCAGGGTTGCTCCTCCACCCCAACTGACTAAGGTGGCGGTTTGAATGAGACGTGTTCCCCATGGACTCATGTGTTTGAACACTCGTTCCCATTTGGGAAGCTTATGGAGCCTTTAGGAGATGCAGCCTTGCTGGAGGAAATGGCTCCTGGGGGCAGACTTTGAGGGGTTATAACCTCATCTGACTTGCTGTTCTCTTTATCTGCTTCTTCTCTGTGGATGAAAGGTGATCTCTGCTTCCTGCTCCTGCCGCCATGCTGGACTTTCCCTGCCATGATGGATTCTTATCCCCTTGGAACCATAACCTAGAATAAACCCTTTCTTCGTTAAGTTGCTTTTGGTCATTGCATTTTATCAGAGCAACTGTACACTTTGGGAATGCCCTTCACTCATCTCAGAAGGTACAGTCTGGGGAGTGTCAAGAGGGTGAGAGGATCTGTCTAGACCATGAATACAAAGCTAAGTGTGGCCAGCAGAGGCCCTGATAGGCCAAGAAGGAAACTGGCTGGTGTGAAGACAGCCATGTCGGACACCAGACACTTGCCTAATGCACTTAGCAATAGCATCAAATGCAGGAGAGACAAATTCAGCTAACCCCCATCCCTGCATGCATGAAGCTAGCACTCTCCAGGTTCTGAGGACGGAGAAGGAGGATGCTCCCGTAATTCATATTTCGCTTGCATTTCTTTTTCTTTCATCTTCTGCCACGTGATTATTTCCCTACATGTTAAACAAGACTTTCTTTTGTAGTATATTTTAAACATTTATGTTTTAATTTGTTTCTTATGTTCATATATTCATCTAATTTGTTCAGGTGTTTTTCCATTTAGGGATAATATTTTTCCTTTCATCCTTGTTTCTTTCTTCTTTCTTGACCCCATGTCTTCTCCCTCCTACATTTGTGCTATTTTTGGCTTTGTTTGAAAGATGATACTCTTCAGTAGTGTTGCCCAGCTGTGAGCTGCAATAATAACTGGGATAGGAAGATATGCCCATGGCTACAATAGTGGCAAAAATACCCTGGAAATAACCAACTTTGGGGACATAACTAATGCAGTTCTAACATGATAGTTTATAGTGATTAGTGCTTATATTAGACAGTAGGAAAATTTCAAATACACTACAGAACAATTCACTTTGAGGTCTTAGGAAAACAATTTAAACCCAGAGTGGTAGGCAGCCAGACTCAGTTACATTCAGGGCTGAAATCAATGAAACAGACTTTGAAAAAAAATATAAAGAAAATGTTTATTCTTAAAAAAATGGACACACATTCATCCATGAAAATGGTGGGGGTGGGATGAATGTGCTGAGATTAATGAATTTAGGGATGGAGGAGGAGGGGAGAGGGAGGAGGAGGGGGGGAAGGGGGGGGAGGAGGAGGGGAAGGAGGAGGGCTGCAGGGCTCCAGTGATCCCATCAGGTCTCCAGGGAGTATTTTGAAAACGTGTTTCCCTAAAATGAAACATCTGGAAAAAAGGGATAAATTCTCTAATACATATGACCTACCAAAATTAAATAAAAATATAAATAAGATCCTTAATAGCTATTGAGATAGAAATAGTAACAAAAAGCCTTCCAACAAAGGAAAATTCAGAATCTGGTGGAGTCACTGCTGAATTCTACCAAATGAGTAAAGATAACACCATCGCTGCTCAAACTGCTCCATATAGCAGAAAGGGAAGGAACTCTGCCACTCATTTCACAAAGCCAGTGTCTCAGTCAGGGTGTCTATTGCTTTGATGAAACAGCATGAGCAAAATAAGCTGGGGAGGAAAGAATTTATTTGGCTTATACTCCATAACATTCATGTTCATCATCACTGGAAATCATTACAGGAGCTCAAAACAGGACAGGAGCCAGGAGCCAGGAGCTGATGCAGAGGCCATGGAGAAATGAGTGCTGTTGCTGGCCTGCTGTTCCTAGCTTGCTCAGCCTGATTTGTTATAGAATCTGCAGCTACCAGCTCAGGGATGGGACCTCCCACAATGGGCTGGGTCTTTCCCCATTAGTCACTAATTAAGAAAATGCCTTACAGGCTTATCTGCTTACAGCCCAATCTTATGAAGGCATTTTCTCAATCGAGGCTAGCTTGTATCATGTTGACATAACACTAGCCAGCATAGCCACTATCACCCAATAATGAAAACTGAAAAAGGACACAACACAGAGAAAAATCTGTAGTATAATTTACGTAATGAATATAGATGAAAATATTCTAAATGGAAATTTTACAAACGGAGTTAAAGAACACGTTTAGAAGATCATATGCCAGGAATGCAAGGATGGTTTAATAGACACAAATTATTGAGTATAATTCAGTAATTAAGACTTAAGGACAGAAAACAGTATATCTCAACTGAAGCCAAAAAGCATTTGACAAAGTTGAGCATCCTGTCATGATAAAAGCCCTGAAGACACCAAAAATAGAGAGCACATCCATCAACACAATGGTGATTATATATGAGAAACATATAGCAGACATCATATAAATGTCGAAGAACAGAAAAGATTTCCTCTGAAATCTGAAACAAGTCAATGGTGTCCACTCTCTGCTCTCTTCTTCAATATAGTGCTCAAAAACTTGGATAGAACAATAAGATAAAAGAAAGAAATAAAAGTTCACAACAAGGACATTTGCTCAACTATGTTCGTAGCTGCTTTATTCATAATAGCCAGAACCTGGAAACAACCCAGATGTCCCTCAGTTGAGGAATGGATACAGAAATTGTGGTACTTTTACACAATGGAATACTACTCAGCAATTAAAAACGAGGAAATCATGAAATTTGTAGGCAAATGGTGGGACCTGGAAACGATCATCCTGAGTAAGGTATCCCCAAAGCAGAAAG
>CM053752.1:110979782-111032119 GCA_028658305.1 Pachyuromys duprasi | reverse complement strand
CGGTTGGGAGCCACCATACGGGTGCTGAGAAAGGAATCCAGGTCCTCTGCAAGAGCAGTGAGGACCCTTAACTGCTGAGCCATGTCTCCAGCCCCAGCCTGTGGTTCAGACCCATTGCTGATTGCGTGTACATTCATGTCTGTACAAATGTGTGCACTCAGGCTTTCTTGCTTTTTTTCTATGCCTGAAAGTTCTTTACGCTGCATCTTGGCAGGGGCTAGTGCTCACGTTGCTGAGGCGGGGACACATCTTTCTTAATTTTTAAGTTTTTGTTATTAAACTGTATCACTGTACATCCCAAGTGCAGGCCCCGCCCTCCTCTCTCCCTCTCCTTCCGTCCTACCCTCTTCCCCTTTCCTCCCTTTCCCTCGTTCTCTTCTCAGGAAAGGAGAGGCCTCCCTACCACCCTGTACCAACTCTTCCCAGAACATCAAGTCACATTATGACTGAGCACAACCTCGGCCACTGAGGCCAGGCAAGGCACCGGCTAGCAGGAAGTGATCCAAAAGCAAGCAGCAGAGTCCACATCAGAGACAGACACTGCTCCCCATGCTGGGGGCTCATATGAAGACCAAGCTGACCACCGGTTACCTATGTGTAGGGGGCCTAGGTCCAGACCATGCATGTTCTTTAGTTGGTGCTTCAGTTTCTGTGAGCCCCCGTGGGTGTGGGCTAGTTGTCTTTTTGTGGGGTAGGAGACACACCTTTAAGCACACATTCTGACAGTCACACATCAGGCTCCCATATGCAGAGATTCCTGTTTTTCAAGAGGAGTCTTTGGTTCAGTGGCCTGATCTGGGATTGAGGAAGGTCCCTGAGAATGGAGCAAAACGCTTCCTGGCTTCCGTGGCCTCCTCTGTGTCAATGAGCATGTCGGCCAGCTGGATGACCACACAGTGTGTGCAGGAGGACTTCACTCCTGCTGTCCTCACCCTCAGGGGCTCATGACATGGGAGGCTGCACCTCTAACACAGACTCACTTTCTTGCCAGGGGAAATCTGCAAGTCGGCTCCTTAGGGCAGCAGCCCTGTCCCATCATCTTCTGGGCTATGAGTGTTCTCCAACAACTTCCAACAATGATGACATTTTATCTGCTCCATTGAAGATCTGGCCATGGTGAATGGTCAGGAAGGGACAGGTCATGACTCCTTGCCAAGTTCCCTGGGGACCCTGGGCTGAGCAGTATAAAGGGCAGCCCAGACTGAGGCCCCAGCACAGCCTCCTCAGCCTGCCAAGCAACCCGCTGTGTGCGCACACTCTGGAGATGAAGGCCCTGCTCCTGAGCTTTGGCCTCGGCCTCCTGGCTGCCCTGCAGGCCCAGGCCTTCCCCACCGTGGACGAGGATCAGGATGTGAGGCTGAGATGGGCAGGGGCTGCAAGTGGGTTTATGGCAGATGGGGACCTAAGGCTGCTGGTTGGAGGTCTCATTCCTCCTCCTCCATCTGAACAGACACCATTTTAGAGACAGGCTTGAACCCCCTCCTCTGAAGGAATGTCAGATGCAGCACAAGGAATCTGGTCAGATGGTTCTGGGTGCAGGGAGCTGGAGGAGGTCAGGGTCCTGCCCTCTTCACTATTCTCTGGGAGTGCAGGGCTCTGTGATAGTGTCACAGTGGCAGAGGTTGGACACCACACCGCTGGGGCCCTGGTAGTGCTAGTGTATTTACCGGATTGGTAGACGGGGTGCCCGGCGACCACTTCATGTCTCTAGAAGCTGGGAGCTAAGGTGAAGGTGGGAGCTAGGGAGTAGGACCAGTCCTAGGTTCCACCTGATCGCTGACAGTCAGGTCCTTCTCCAGGTGACAGGAATGTGGTATTTGAAAGCTACAGCATCTGACAGGAAGATTCCTGACAAGAAGCTTGGGTCTGTGTCTGTGGCTTCCATGTCCATCCAGACCCTGGAAGGGGGCAGCCTGCAAGTCAATTTCACTGTCCTGTGAGTCTGTGCCAGCTGAGATGGTGCCTTTCTTTTTAGCCTTTGCTTCCCTCAGCAGGAGAGCTGGTGCTGAGCTGGGGGCCCTAGTCAGACCCAGGAACACCCCGTATCAGATGCTTTGAGGGCAACAGTACCACTGAGGGTGCCTCAGCTTAGAGGGGACAAGGGCATGGTATGTGGTCCGGAGAAAATAGCTCTGCTGCAAGGGGGCACCCAATTTCTACTCTGACAGGACATCCTTTGCCAGTGACCGAGGTCCATGGGGAAGGGTTTTACTCCCAGACCCAATGTGAGCAGAGTCTGGTCTTGTTCACCCCCTGCCCCCTGGAGTAAATTTCTGCTTGGGAGAGAGGCAGAGTCCAGGATTTCAGAAGGACCAAGAGTGTGCACAGGACCCAGAGAGAAAGCTTATCATGCTCTGCATAGACACTGAAATCTCAGCCTATTCCAACCTGTGTGCTGTCACCTGTGTGACCTCTCACCTGTGTACTCTATCAGCTGTGTGACCTCTCACCTGTGTGCTCTGTCACCTGTGTGCTCTGTCACCTGTGTGACCCCATCTGTATGCTGTCACCTGTGTGATCCCATCTGTGTGCTGTCACCTGTATGACCCCATCTGTGTGCTCTGTCACCTGTGTGCTCTGTCACCTGTGTGCTCTCTCACCTGTGTACTCCATCACCTGTGTGACCCCATCTGTGTGCTGTCACCTATGTGACCCCCATCTGTGTGCTCTGTCACCTGTGTGACCCCCATCTGTGTGCTCCGTCACCTGTGTGCTCTCTCACCTGTGTGCTCTCTCACCTGTGTGACCCCCACCTGTGTGCTCTCTCAGCTGTGTGCTCTCTCACCTGTACTCTATCACCTGTGTGCTCTGTCACCTGTGTGCTCTCTCACCTGTGTGCTCTCTCACCTGTGTGACCCCCACCTGTGTGCTCTCTCAGCTGTGTGCTCTCTCAACCGTGTACTCTGTCAGCTCGGTGACCACTCACTGGTCTGACCTCACATCTGTGTAGACTCTCACCTGTGTGGCCTCACACTTGTGTGATCACCCATGTGTGTGGCTTCTAGCTTTGTGTCTTTTCTCATGTCTTGGCTCCTGCCACCTTAGTGACCCCTGAACAACACAGCAGTATCTGTGCTGTCTTCGTGCAATCTGGCACTTGTGCAGTTCCTGACATGGTGGGTACCCTGGAGTTTGCCCTTTGTTCTTCCCCATCTCCTCCTCACACGCCCATCCCACTCACTGAAGATTTCCCTCATTTGTCCAGATGACAGTGATGTGGTTCTGGTTCCTAAATATCTCCAGAGACAGAGGGTCAACCATAGGAGCCACCTGGCCACATAGGGGTTAGGAAGGCAGTGTTTTGCTTCAGACAATGTCCACAGACCAAGTAGCCCAGGTTCCTCCAGAGAGTGAGCAAGAAGCTGTCAGGGATCCACCCAGCAGGTGGCATGACACAGAACTGGAGCCACTGTGGGAGCCGGGGCATGGCAAGCGTGACTCAGGAGGCCTACTGGTAACACAGACAGGACTCAGTGAAGCCTGCACTTCCTTGGCCACCTTGGAACACAGGCAACCGTTGGCCATGTTGTTGATGCTGCCAGCAAGGGAGGCATGAACCTGGGCAGTGTGTCTCACAGACTTTCTCTCTTCCAGGATTGCAGGACAATGCCGGGAGGTGAGCACCGTCCTACAGAAGACAGATCAGCCTGACAAATACACATTCCGTGAGTCTCTGAGCATGAGAGGGATTCACCCAAACTCCCTTGATACGTTTGAGGCCAGTGTGACCATCCTAGGGTGTTCCAGGGCCTGAGAACTCATTCTTCCTTCAATTCCTGTTAATACTCATGGTTACTCCCGTGAGGCACTTTTCCTTACCGATGATAACAGCTAACACTAAACACTACATTGAGTGTGGTAGATTTGTCTCTAGCCGAGAACTGACTATTGTCTTAGTTGGGATTACTGTTGTGGTGAGGAAAGGGCTTATTTGTTTATACTTCCACATCACTCTTCATCATCAAAGGAAGTCAGGCAGGAACAGGTGAGGGGAAGAGGTGATGCAGAGGCCATGGAGGACCGCTGCTCACTGGCTTGCTCCTCAGTGGATAGCTCAGCCTGGGTTCTTATACAGGTTGATCTCACTCACTGTGTACCGGGGAATCCTCCATCAATCACTAAAAAATTTCCTACAAGCTTGACTGCAGCCTGATTTTATGGAAGCATTTTCTCAGTTGGGCTCTCCTCCTCTCTGATGACTCTAGGTTCTGTAAAGTTGACATAAAACTAGCCAAACAAGACAACTACCCTGAAATGTCCCATGGCCAATGGCTGTACTCGTGGTATAAGTTGGAAGGGGACTGTGTCCAGAGGCAGATCCTTATGTATGACACACAGGCTGGGGACATGGCCATCTCTCATATGCATGGCTCCCATGAAAATGGAGGGTTCTTGTAACCAAAGCTCTGGGATGGTGAAGAACCTGGGTCAGAGAGCCCTGAGCAACTGGGATGAAGTCAGAGTTGAGGGGTGCCAGGCCACCCTTGAATTCTTGTTGGAGGGTCAGGGGCTTATTCAGGACTGTGTCACCGTTCCTCTGCAGATGGGGGCAAACAAGTGCTCTACATCATACCATCTGCAGTGGATGACCACTGCATCTTCTACCATGAGGGCAACATACACGGGCATCATTTCCGAATGGCAAAGCTTGTGGGTGAGTCCCATTGTTGTGAGATGGGCCAAAGACAAATGGAGTGAAAGGTGCCTTGCCATGGTCGGGGTTCCAGCTGGAAGAAGGATGAACATAGACACAGGAGCCCGCACAGAAAGTCCAGCCCCCGTCACAGCTGGGACCGGTGTCCTTCTTGCCTAGAGATGGAACCCCCAGAGCCTCTCGAGCTCTCCCTGAGCCTAAGTACTTGTCCACAAAGAGCAGGGAGACAGCAGGGAGGCCTCACACCCAAGGGTGACATATCTCTCCAGCGTGAGGCTGTCACACTGCTCTCAGCTGCCCTGAGAGAAACTGAGTGAGCTGAGGGCAAGGTCAGATGTGATGGAGGGGTGTGCTCAGTGTTCTGGTCCTCCTTTCTCACCTGGGCTCTCCTCCCACAGGCTTCTGGGTCAAGGCCCCACATGGGTGCACAATGTCTTCCTCTTCACCCCAGAGTTTCTTCAGCCTCTGTGTTGGGAAGGGAATTTTATCTGCTCTCCAGCTCTGTCCCTAACACCATTTTCCTCCTGGCCTCACCTATAGGCAGAGACCCTGACTTCAGCCAGGAGGCCCTGGAAGATTTTCAGAATGTTGTAAGAGCTGAAGGTCTCAATGCAGAGAACATCTTCATCCCCAAGCAGAGTGGTAGGAAGCAAGCTGACATTTTCTCCTGCCCCCATGCAGGGAAGGCTAGAGTCACTCAGGACAACAGGCTGCCTTTCATCCAGCTTTGTCCTTTGGGCGGGGGAAATGTTGCCTGATGGAGGGGCCTTGGGTTTCTGGCTGAATTCCCTGGGTCTTTGGAATTATGCTGTTTTTTAAATTTAATTTTAATTTTAATTTTTTTCTTGAACAGAAAGCTGCCCTCTAGGAAACTATTAAGGTAAGTGACCAGTTTCTGGGCACACTTGAGGCTATCCTGGTCCTGGGGTCAACAGAGTTTCAGGAGACACTATCTTCTAACCCTGAGGAAAGAGACCCTTCCCTACCTGTGCAGACAGGCATGTCATGTGCTACTGGTATGTACTCTGCCTGTGGGCATTTTGCTCATGTTCCCTTCATGGGTGTTGTCTCTTGAACATGAGAAATCTGTCTTCACTGATAGTCTGCAATTGGAGAGAACCCCTCTCTCTGTGCATCCTCTGCTCTACCCTGCAGAAGAGAAAGTCCTCCTGTGCCCCTCCCTTTCTGTCAGATCATGCTGGCTCCATTTAAGGCATGGATTGCTTTAAAGAATGTGGTAGCCATGCCTGGGGTCTAGCAGCACTCCTGGGTTCCCATTTCCTGTGCGATTCTTGGG
Source organism: Pachyuromys duprasi (assembly GCA_028658305.1). Lineage (NCBI taxonomy): Eukaryota > Metazoa > Chordata > Mammalia > Rodentia > Muridae > Pachyuromys > Pachyuromys duprasi. The sequence goes on along the minus strand of CM053752.1, from coordinate 111,026,168 downwards.
AGATGTGTTCAGAGAATTGCCCAAGCCAACCTGCCCAGGTGTGGGAGGAGCCGGAGTCCAACAGCATCCTTTCCTCCCTTTGCCCCACTGTTGCTCTGAAGTCACCTGTGCCTTCTTCACACATGGGCATGGGGAATTGTGGGAACTCAGTTTGGTGGTGGGGTTGGCTAGGGGAGAATGACCTTTGTCCTTTAGATCTGGAGAATGGAACCCCTGCCATGCCAACATTTTCCCCCTGCATGACTTGTTTTGGTTCCCCTGACTCTCTGTCTTTCCACAGCAGGATGCACGGCTCCAGGCCTGCCTCAAAGCATTGCTCTGCTTCACCTAAACCATCTGAGCACAGGACACAGAAGGCGCCCCTTCACTGCCCCTTCTGGCTTCACCCACCCTTTCTCTCTGCCTTCCTCTCCCCTGCTTTTCCATAAAGAATTTCATCATTCCCTGGTGTCTCTGCATGTCTGTGTGTGGGTGAGGGGACTTAAGCATAATGGTTTCACATGTCCTAGACCTTGGGGTTGTTTTGAGGAGGAGGAGCGGGGATGTGGCTCAAATGGATGGGTGTTCCTTTATGGTGGTTTTTGTTTTTGGAGCAAAGGACATGAAGGACTGGGTGTGGGGGTGAAAAGTTTTTGTTACCCATGGTGGCTTTTTAGGGGGGGCAAAGGGCATGACAGGCTAAATGCAGGGGTGAAAAGTTTTTGTTCCCAAGTTGCCTCTGTAACTGCTGCTTTGTGTCCTCTCATAGCCAGGTCGTGGGTGTGATGGGAGGAGTGTGAGGATGGGTGTATGGGGCTCCGGGCAGAGGCGACATTCCTGGTAGAGGCTTTTGGCAGGTAGAAGTGACAGGAGTGTGGGATGAGGTCATTCTTCAGGTTCATGACTGAGTCACCGAACTCTTCCTGAAGAATATGCTGTGACTTGTCTCTGCAACATGGCTGGACAAAGTTCTGGCTCTATGAAGTTAGCCCATCCCCAGGGCATTGCCTTGGCATCACACGCTCTCATTGTTTGTGTACCTTCCCTCCCCCAATCACCCTGAGGATATCACTGAGTAGGGTCGAGAGCTGACTGTGATGAGTGGTTCTTTTCTCCTGAGGGAAAGATGAATCCACTTCCTTAGCTACCAGTATCTCAAATGTGATATTTCATCACATTTGGTTGACTTGTATAGCCCAGATGTTGGAACCCCTCCTCTTCCTGGGTCCATGGATATTGGCAGAACTGGTTCAGAACTTCAGGCCTCCTTGAGACACTGCACGCACCACATGCCGTGCAATGTGGACATGCAGTGTTGGGCCATGCAGTTTGTTTCTACTCTGAAGATCATCCTTGTGTCCCCCACATACATTAGGATCCTACTGCTACATGTACCTGTCATTTTAGGGGAAGCATCACGTGCCTGGCCATTGCTGGCTATGTCTTTTTATAATGATTATTCTTCAGCTTCCAAAGTGGTTCTGAGAAGTGCCCATGTTCAGCACCTCCATAGGCATCTTTATATCCTGTCCTTCAGAATTCCCTCAGAAGATTCAGTGGTTATCAACACATAGACCTTCCTTCAAATGCATTTGGTTGACCTGTGTAGCCCAACTATTTCAATCCCTTCACTTTCTATCCTGGACTCTTCTTGTTGAGGCTCTGAAGTTCCCCTGTCTTCTTCAATATGTGGGCTAAGACAATCCAGCCTTGTCTATGCTCTCTTTTAGCCCTTGTGTTTAGAAAGAGGCATGGAACCTCCTCTGCACCCAGGACTACCACTATTCCCAAATAGGGCTTCAGAAATGGTCTGATGGGAGCTCATAAGCACTGGTATCCATCTCACAGGCTAGAAATGAGCAGAGCTCAGGCAGACTCACAGACGGAGGGTCATCAACTTCTTCCCGCCATTTCTTCTGGGATCAGCTGTGAAGGTGTTCACCCACAGGGAGGATGAGATTCATTTCAGCCAATGAAGAATATTGATCAAGGAATCCTCAGGACCCTTGACCCACCTCCTCTTTTCTATTTGAGAGACAAAGCACCCCCTCCAGCCTTCTCTCCCTCTCCCCCCCTCCCTCTCTTTTGGCTCCATAGCCTCTAACCCTTGGGCCAGAACTTCGTTCTTGTTTGTGGCTGAGCATCTTTCTACCATGCGGATCAGCCGCGGTTTCTATGGTGAGTGACCCAGGGACTGCTTCTGAATGGAGGGAGCTCTCATTAAGCCCTACACTTTCACTATTTTGATTTTAAAATTACTTATTTTGGAGGCCATACACCTGAGAAATACATCCTTGTCTCCAAGTGGCTCTGCTGTGTATAGTGATAGTTGGTGCCAGAGTCTGATAGAACAGTTTTGAAGACCACGCCAGACATCACAAGGAAGACAGACAAGCCTCCCTTATTGGCAGTTCAGTGTGAGGTGTCCAGCTTCACTGTGAGCCGAAGGTATAACTCTGTGACTGGAGGGATCTGGCTGCTGTTTGCTTAGGTTCTGGGTTTGAGGCTAGGCATTTCTTTCTATGACACTACTCTCACTTAGGACAAAGATCCTCACATTCAAATGACACTCAGGATAGGTAATTACAATAATAAGCATAGTCCACTCAGCTCCATGCAAACAAAATGATGCAAATCAACCAACAGTTCACATACATATGGTCTGTGCTGTGAGAGCAGGCAGGCCATGCCTCCTGGGTGACTCTGTGGAGGATAAACCAGCTTCAGGGAAGCTAGAATACAGCACATAGATGGAGACGCAGCTGCTTTTGTTGATCAAAGGACTGAGAGAACACTGCAGTGGCCTCTGATGATTCCTGCCAGCTCTGAGGAGGCGACAGCCTCAGGGAAGACTGAGGACTTGGGGTTTCAGAGGTCAATCTCCTTTCAGAGGACAGGGTGAGCATCTCACAGAGCTGATAGGAGTCACAGCAGGATGTCAGTGGGCTGCCCTGTCTTACCTTCTTGCAGATGTCTGCACAGAAGGACAGGGCATCAAGCAGCCCATAATGAGCAGTGTGGTGTCTGTCTGCCCCTTGGGAAGCACCCAGAGACCCCGGAATGGCATAGGGAGCCCATTCTGACAACATAGGCTGCCTACTTGGATTCCTAGCTTCTCAGCTTTGTCTTCCTTCTAAAGTGCTATGAGTCTCAGCAACTGCTTTGATACCCTATTGGGTAGAATCTTTCAGAGGCCCTCTCTGGTAGGCTCCTGTCCTATTTCCTGCTTTCTCCCTCTGATGTCCATCCCATTTGCCTGAGTGAGGATTGATCATCTTACCCAGGGTCCTCCTTGCTTAGCTTCTTTAGATGTACAGATTTTAGTATATTTATCCTATATTATATGTATAATATCCACTTATAAGCGATATATACCATGTGTGTCTTTCTGCTTCTGGGATACCTCACTCAGTAAGATCTTTTCTAGTTCCCACCATTTGCCTGCAAATAAACCAGACACACTAAACCTGTTACAAGAAAAAGTGGAGAAGAGCCTTGATCTCATTGGCACAGGAGACAATTTCCTGAACAAGAACACCAACAGCACAGGCTCTAAGATCAATAATCTCGTGGAACTGAAACGTTTCTGTAAAGCAAAGGTCACTATCCTCAGAACAAAACAGCAGCCTACAGATTGGGGAAGGATCTTCACCAACCTTATATCTGACAGAGGGCTAATATCCAGAGTATATAAAGAACTCAAGAAGTTAAACAGCTATAAATCAAGTAATCCAATTAAAAAATGTGGTACAGAGCTAAACAGAGAATTCTCAATAGAGGAATACCTAATGGCAGAGACACATTTAAAGAAATGTTTAACATCCTTAGTCACCAAGGAAATGATTTCACCTTACACCCATCAGAATGACTAAGATCAAAAACTCAAGTGACAACACATGCTGGAGAGGACGTGGAGAAAGGGGAACCCTCCTCCATTGCTGGTGGGAATGTAAACTTGTACAAGTACTTTGGAAATCAATCTGATATTGTCTCAGATAATTAGGAATAGTGCTACCTCAAGATCCAGCTATACCACTCCTAGGCATATATCCAAAAGACACTCAAGTATACAAGGACATTTGCTCAACCATGTTTGTAGTAGATTTATTCCTAATAGCCAGAATCTGGAAACAACCCAGATGTCCCTCAACTGAGGAATGGATACAGAAATTATGGTACATTTACACAATGGAATACTACTCAGCAATTAAAAACAAGGAAATCTGAATTATTATTAAAGGTAGAATAAGACTTCATCAGTTGACAGGAATTGATCCAGCAGAGATTGTAGTCACAAATGCAAAAACTCAAATTACACAATTATGGATGATTGATGATAACTGGAAGAGAGCTTCAAGTAATTAATTGAGAGAAATTCACAGAAATAATCTTAAAAGCAAAAGACTTCAATTTATAGAAAGGACAGAATAGATTCTCCCATGGATAGTAAAACATCACCAACTATTGGAGCTTTCACATTTCACGCTGTTGCAAATAAATTAGTAGTGGCAGGCTACAAACCAGAAAACATAATTAAAATAGTTCAAAGGCCCTATTCTGTTCAAAAATCAAAATTGTATGCAATCCTATGGCATTATTAGATTTTCACGAAGTTCGTAATATAATTACTGATTTCAATATGGAGAAATTGCACTTTATATATTTATATAGACATTTACATTTTCTACATATTTACATATAGAAACTGGTGAAATTGTTCCAGATAAGTCAGAATTAACTCATTATTTATGCAATTGCAACAGGCAATTAGACACAGAAATTGCTCATCTTATATTACTTATATTTCCTCTCAAACTGGATTGCCAAAACCACTGAAAATTATTAATTGGAAATGTATTAGAGGCATCAAAATTTCATGAACCATATCACATTAATAGTAAATACTTAAAGAAAAGGTTCTCAGTGACATGGCAACGAGCTAAAGCTTGTCTCAATTTAGCTATCTCATAAAGTCTTTCCCTATCTATCTTGTCGAGTCCAAATTTCATAAGAATGTATATGCCAGTCTTTAACATATCAAGCAGTTTGAACTTTTTTATTAAGAGCACTGACAGAGGGCTAATATCTAGAATACATAAAGAACTAAAAAGCAATAAATCAAGCTGAGTAGTATTCCATTGTGTAAATGTACCACAATTTCTGGATCCATTCCTCAGTTGAGGGGCATCTGGGTTGTTTCCAGCTTCTGGCTATTACAACTAAAGCTGCTACAAACATGGTTGAGCAAATGTCCTTGTTGTGTACTTGAGTATATTTTGGATATATGCCTAGGAGTGGTATAGCTGGATCTTGAGGAAGCACTATTTCTAATTGTTTGAGAAAGTGCCAGATTGATTTCCAAAGTGGTTGTATAAGCTTACATTCCCACCAGCAGTGGAGGAGGGTTCCCCTTTCTCCACATTCTCTCCAGCATGTTTTGTCACTTGAGTTTTTGATCTTAGCCATTCTGATGGGTGTAAGGTGAAATCTCAGGGTCGTTTTGATTTGCATTTCCTGGGTGACTAAGGATGTTGAACATTTCTTTAAGTGTTTTTCTGCCATTTGATATTGCCCTACAGATAATTCTCTGTTTAGCTCTGTACCCCATTTTAAAAATTGGATTACTTGTTTTTTTGCTTTTTAACTTCTCGAGTTCTTTATATATTCTGAATATTAGCCCTCTGTCAGATATAGGGTTGGTGAAGGTCCTTTCCCAGTCTATAGGCTGTTGTTTTGTTCTAATGACAGTGTCTTATATAGCCAAACTTTGGGAAGAGTGCAGGGAATCTTATGAAAGAAGGGGGAGATAGAAAGACCTGGAGAGGACAGAAGCTCCACAAGGAAAACAACAAAACCAAGAAATCTGGGCCCAGGGGTCTTTTCTGAAACTGATACTCCAAACAAGGACCATGCACGCAGATAACCTAGAACCCCTGCACAGATGTAACCCATGGCAGTTCAGTATCCAAGCGGGCTCGCTAATAATGGGAACAGGGACTGTCTCTGACATGAACTCAGTGGCTGGCTCTTTGATCACCTCTCCATGAGGGAGGAGCAGCCTTACCAGGTCACAGAGGAAGACAATGCAGCCACTCCTGATGAGACTTGATAGGCTAGGGTGAGATGGAAAGGGAGGAGGACCTCCCCTATCAGTGGACTTAGGGAGGGGCATGGGAGGAGATGAGGGAGATGAGGGATTGGGAGGAAATGAAGGAGGGGCTATAGCTGGGATACAAAGTGAATAATCTGTAATTAATATAAAAAATAAAATTTAAAAAAGTGTTATGTTTAGAACTTTCATTTTGCAATGCAAGACTCAAGCAAGACAACCTCCAGGAACCCATGAATCATTCAAGGAAATTTTCATATTATGCATGTCGAGTTTGTTGGAACAAGGCTAAGGTCCAGTCTGCATTCCAAGTATCTGAAGGATATGAACCCTGGCTGGCACTCTGTAGGTTGAACTTTGGTCTGGGAACTGTTCTGACCATATCAGATGGCCACCATTTTCACAGGACCAGCTATGTCTGCCAGCTAAGGATGCTCATGTGACCTCAGAGCATGCTCAGACACAGCTTTGAACCCGTCTTTATCTTCCTCTCTTCTCCTGGTGGACATGGAACACACAGGGGGAGGTCAAAGTTTCATAGCATAGTGTCATAGTGGCTGTGCTGCTGTTTTATGCATCAGGTAATAAGGGTTTGGCTCACACTGTGGTAGACTCTGTGCATAGGGAAGGGTAGGAGACCATTATCCTCTTGCCCACCCTCTTGTCCTGTGTTCTAGGAAATCTATTAGATGTGTTGAGTTCAAGCTGTCCCTGGATGAATTCAAAGAACATCCTGGTGTCTTTCAGGTTTGCAGGTGGTCAGGTAAAGAGTCTTCCTTTTAACTGAGCCTTCAGAAAGACAGAGAACAGCCACATAGTTCAGTTTCTGTCATGGTCCATAGGACTTAAGTGCTTCATCATCATCATCATCATCAGGTTCCTATTGCAGGAGGAAGTCTTTATTAACTACTCCATGATTAGGACAGACAGGATCACCCTTGCAGCTGTTGCTGCTCGTGGGTTTGTCTTGCTCTGCCTGATAGAGGTGGATATGAGGTTCTGGGACAGTGGGTACAGAGTGAGTTACTATTTCTTGCTCCCCTTGTGCTAGTTCCCACCTGGGAGCCATGCCTGAGATTCCTGGGCCCTTGTGAGAGGGGTTTGTAAGTTCTTTGGAATCCTCAGCCTGAATCCTGAGGCTCACACCCACTCCCGACTCACCCAGTCTTTGTCAAGGTCCTGTTAGGAGTAGGGATCTGGTTGGGTAAGTCCAGAAACCTGTGCTGCGGCCCTGGTGGTAGGGGAGGAATCCTGGTATCCAGTGTGTGGAGGCCAGAGTACCATTCATCACACTGTCATGTCTAAGAAGCCTCCCTCTGACCAGACAGGACAGAAGTCCTAGTGTCCACAATTTACCATCCTATCAAAAGAGAACAGCAATGTTGTGGAGATGGCTGAGTCAGATGAGCCTGAGGACCTGCATTCAGCAGAAAGCAAGCTGAACTAGTGCACCTGTGATCTGATCACAGTGAATTCAGAAGCAGAGGGACCCTGGGGACAGGGCAGTGCACTGGCCAGCTAGCCTCGCTGAAGCAAGCTCCAGTCTGAGAGACTAACAAATAAGGTGGAGAGCAATTGAGATACTCATGTGATCTCAACCTCTTGGCTCCTCATGCGCAAACACACCTTTACATGAGCACTGCACATTTAAATGCATATGTCCACACAGACATGCACATCCAGCATACATGCACACACAGAAGTAAAGAAAGGGATTTAAAAATTAGTTTGTTAGGTGGCTCAGTGGGTAAAGACATTGGCTGCCAAATCTGACCATTGACTTCCCTGGGGCCTACACGGTGGAAGGAGAGAGCTGACTCCTGCACATTGTCCTCTGATGTTTGCATGTATGCCACAGCGTGTGCACACACACATACACCTGCAGAAACATACATGTAGCATAAGCTTGTATAGACTTAGCCATGATACAGAGTGTCAGTCATGTTCTGGGAACTATGGGTGTCTTAGTGCAGTGCCCCAGGCTGACTCCATCTGGCAGAGCAGAACCCAAGGAGAACTCATAGCTCCAAAGGGCTCCAGATGCTGAGCACCGGCTCCTGAGAGCTGCCTAGAGCACTCTCTGCACTACACACCTCTGTCAGCATTCTTCTTTTTAATTTATTTTAAAATAATTTCTTTATTCACTTTACTTCCTGGTCATAGACCCCTCTTCTTCTCATGGTCCCACTTTCTCTTTCTTTCTCCCCTATCCCTCCTCTCCTACCCCTCAGAAAAGGGGATCCTCCCCCCCCTTCAATCTACCCCAGCACATCAAGAAGCATCCTCTTCCCCTGTGGCCTGGTGTGGTAGCCCCACCCCGGGGGAACGCCATGGAGAAGCAATCTGCCAGCATTCTTAAGGAGCTCTGCTCTCACCACACTTTTACCTATTCATCTTCTGACAGACACCTGGGCTGGTTCTGGAACTCTGTTCAGGGCTGCAGTAAACATGGCTGTGTGAGTCTGTGTGGTGGTCAACCTAGACTGCTTCAGGTAAATGTGTGTCTGTGTCACATGGTAATTACACTTCCACTTATGAGAGAACTTTCATATTTAATTATTTATGTTTCTACTAATACTTTTTAGGGGTATCTCTTGCTCACATCCTTACTAGACTTTGTTGGTATTGATTTCTTAATGATAGCCTTGTGACCAGACTAAATCAGAATCTCAATATAATTTTAATTTGCGTTTCTCTGAAGGGTGAAGATGTTAGCTGTAAGAAATAGTTTTTTTGACCATTTGCACTTCAGTTTTTGAGAACTGTCTCCTCATTTGATTAGAGCAATTATTGATTAGATAGGTTGGATTTTGGAGTTCTTCATTTCTTCTCAGTGTTAATCCCATGTCAGATGTATAGCTAGTTGTGGTGATTTTAAGGAGAAATGCTCCCCATGAGCTCATGTGTTTGAAACCTTGGTTCCCAGTTGGCGGCACTTTTGTGAAGGTTATTGAATTTTCAGGAAGTGCAACCTTGCTCCAGTAAGTACATCATTTGGGGTGTGATGTGAGGATGATAGCCTTGCCCACTCTATGCTTTCTCTGCTGATGAAGTGTGGGCAGCAAGCTCCATGTGCTCAGTGCATACCCAGCCTTTTCCTGCTGTGGGACACCAGCCTTCTGCAGTCAGGATCCAAAGTGAACTCTTTCCTTCTTCCACTGCCCTTAGTCATGTTTCTTTATCTCAGCCACAGAAAAGCAACCAATGCAGGAACTGACACCATAGGCATGGGTCCATTCCTGTGAAGAATCTGACAAAGCTAAGTTTATTCTTGGAGAAATTTGGAAGCTTTGAAACACTGGACTAGAAAAGTCATTGATACATTCAGCAGAGCTTAATGGGTCATTCTCATAGGGAGCTGAAAGGTAAGAGTTCTGAGATCAATGTGAACAGTGGAAGTCTGCTAGATGAGGTCTACAGCAGCGTGTAGAGGGGAATAGGAATTTAGTTGAAGTTTGTGTGATATTTGTGCAAAGAATCTGTCTGTATTCTGCTAATCTCCTGAAAAATCTGTGTGAAACTAAGTTAAAAAATATTTTTTTTGGAGGAGCAAATTCCAAGAGAGTGTAATATTGAGTTTGTGGTGTGATTATTACTGATGGATTTTAAAATATTTATTCAATTTACACCCCGGTTGGAGACCTCTCCCTCTTGCATCACTCCTCCTTTATTCCTCAGAATAGGGGAGCCCTCTACCCACCCACCCCAGCTCATCCAGTCACATGAGGACTGAGTTCTTCTTCCCTTGTGGCATAGTAAGGCAGTCCCATCAGGGGAAGTGATTCAAAAGCAGGCAACAGAGTCCATGACAGAGATAATTCTCACTCCCTTACTAGATCTACCCATCAACAGTTTGAAACAGATACTGAGATTCACAGCCAAACATTGTACAAAGCATAGGGAGTCTAGCGGAAAAGCTGGGGGAAATGTTAAAAAGCCCTAGAGGTGACAAGAGCTCCACAAGAAGACCAGCAGAGCCAAGTAACCACAGCCCAGAGGGGCTATGGCATCTGATACACCAACCAAGGACCATGCATGGCTGGACCTAGGTCCTCTACATATATGTAACTGATGGGCAGCTCAGGTTTTATGTAGTCCACTACTGATAGATCTTATGCATATGACACCCTGGTCATCTTATTGACCTAACGTCAATAATTTCTTCTTTACACACCCATGTGGTAGCCTGGGGCATTAACTGTCTCTTGTGTGATCTGGTGGACACACCAGCATGCCATGTACAATTGCAGCTCCTGCTCTGTTTCCTTCATGTTAACAAACTCTTCTTTCTATGTCAAGGTGAATCCCAGCTCTAAAGTAGCACTAGAGCCTTTGTCTTGTAGCACACGAAACAATCTTTCTCCTGGGTAATCTAACTTACCCACTGTCTTTTCTATCCTCACCATCCTCTGACATCTTTTTTTTTTTTAAGATTTATTTATTTTTGTGTATATGAGTGTTCTATCTTCATGTGCACCTGCTTGCCAAAAGAGGGCACCAGATCTCACTATAGATGGTTGTGAGCCACCATGTGGTTGCTGGGAATTGAACTAGGACCACTGGAAGAGCAGCCAGTGCTGTTAACCTCTGAGCCATCTCTCCAGCCCCTCTGACATCTTCATAAGAGGGTCAACAGGCCCTTGTGACTCTCCTAGTCTGTGGGGGCAATCAAGGTGGGGTGTCTTTAGCTTCCTTGGTGTCTAGTGAAACAGAGAAAGGTGGGGAGCTGGAAAAAGAACAGGGTGATCCTGAGTGCTCCAGGTCCTTCTGATGCTGCTCCTGGCCAAGGTTACAGAGATCTGGGTGCAGGAGTATGTGCTGTCCTGATTGAGGATACAGAAGAACAAAAATTTGTTTGAAGGATGGATTGCATCATCTTGCTATGGGGGATATGAGAACTAACCTATCCCTAGGACTCAGATAGGGGCAGGAGTCCTTGACTTGGCCATTTTACTTGATGATGCTGCACAGCTCAGTCTTGGGTTACTCCTTCTTTAAAGGCTTAGGTGAGAAGGTTTCATCCAGGGTGATGACAAACTCATGTGTCTGGAGTCTGGTGTGATCTGACATGTGTCTAGTGTCATAGTTGATTGTCAAACAGGACTCTTGCATCGGTTTGTGCCTCCAGAATTGCTGCCAGAGGGAGGCTGTTAACTTGTGTAAACAAATATGTAGTCACTCCTTCCTGACAAATTTCTCAAATGTGGAAAGTCAGGTCAAGGCAGCTCCTGTAAAATGGATTAACTGGAGGCTAGATCTAGCCTGAACTTGATATTGCCTGCAACATGGAGGAGACTGGAGCGCCTCTGCCTGGTGTCCCCACTAGGCTGCTGGACTCTCTTGAAATCTCCACCAAATGAGTGAGTCCATAATTGTTCAATTCAGCCTGACTTAAACATCAGCAGAAGCAGCTTGAGTCTACCATGGTGCAACATGAGGGACCATTAGTCCTGATAGCATCCTCCTTACCTTCTGAAATTCGGTGACCTTGGCCTTTCCAGTCAGCATTTCCTGAGGAATGCCCTCTAGCTCCACATACAGCTCTTGCAGGGCTTCTTCAGCTTGCATTTGCATCCCTTCCTAATTTCCCACATAACCATCCCAAGGCCCGAGGCCCACGTGCTCAGGCTTCTTACAGCAGTGACATCACTCATCAGTACCAATTTTTTTTGTTAATATCTTTAGTTGGAATTGTGACACAGTAAACAGCAGACACAACATGATGAAGGAAGGATTGATTCTGGCTCGTGCTTCAGGAGATATGGTCTGTCATGTGAGAAGGTAAGGTAGATGATAAATCTGTGTGCATGGGAGCTCGACAGTCAGCTGGATCAGGAAGTAGGTCCTGGACATGGAAAGGGGAGGAATGGGAGTGCTTGTTATTCTGCTGCTCTAGATTCTGAGGAAGCGCTTCCCACTCCGATAACATTCTCTCTCCTGACAGGGCTTCCTCAGAACGAGTGAAAGCTCAGCTAGCTAGCTAATTACAGAAATCTGCACCACATGTCCACAAGAGCCAAACAAAACAGTACACTCAGCCCGCACGTGGAAGGGCCTTTGCGTAGGTGAGGCTGGGTGTCAGCCAGAGCAGGATACACATGCTTCAGGAAGTCCAGGAGTGCACAAGCACTATGGTGACCATGCAGCAGCTGCTGCTGACTGTGGGCCTGACTCTATCCTCTGGAGCACCTGCAGAGGAAAGGGGCTTAGTGATTCCTGCTGCTGCCTATAGTGCTGTCCTTTCCCCTGCCACTCCTGACAGGGTGAGAGCCTGGAGAACACTAAGGGTGGGATTTGGGATCCTTGGGCCATGACTTTGGAGTAGGTGAGTGTCTGAGGTAATTGGTGGGGTGCACACGTATACTTCTGTAACATTTCCCCTGTTAGGTGCTAGGCTATGAACTACAGAAGCATTTTTCAGCTCCCCATAGGGTGTGGCATCCTCAGGCAGAGGGATGAGTTATAGTCATCTGGCTCTCCACTCTGCCACAGTGACCAGTGCCTCGTCTGTTGTCCCGTGCTCCCAAGAACCTTCCTTTCAATTCACAGAATTGACTCAAGTCTTTCCAGAATTTGTGTTCTAAGCTAAAGTCCCATGCAGGGGCATTTGCACAGATGCAGCACTGCTGTTTGCAGAGGGCTGAGCATTGCTGGGAGGGAAGGTCATGGAGGGAGGCTGTTCCAAGAGGTGTGTTTAGCAACTTATATAGTGTGTCTTCCTGAGAAGATGTGAGATGTTCAGCCATGTTCCCATGCCTTGTCACTGATGAATAGAGGTACCTGTTTGAGCCTTTTCTGTTTGTTGATGTCTTTGCTCTGGAATCCAATGTCTATCTGTGTCATATGGGTTTCATGTCTGAGGCTGGTGTCCTGGCACCTTGGGACCCTTTAGATACAACTCCATTGAGTTCATCACGGTCATACACCGTACTCACTGATACACCGAGTTCTTTCTCCAATCAGAGTGCTGGCAAGCTTCTGCTCACACTCTAGTCACCCTGGCCTGGAGACCCAGCTCCATTCTCTGTGCTTTTTCCATGAAACTCCTTGTCTTTATCCTGCCTGTCCTCCATAAAACAAGAAAAGACAGACATCCCAACTTTCAGCTTGGTCCTGGGTCACTATGTGCAGGAGACAATGAGGTCAAGAGTGTATGGATCCTAGGAGTGTGGACCAAGGGGAGGCAGGTGCTCAGGTGGTGTGAAGGTCATGTGGTAATGTCTCTGAGACCATTGTGTCAAGGTAGGGACAGAGACAGTACCGAATACTGACTATCTTTGTGAGAACACTGATGAGTCTGGTCCTTGGAGGATTCTCCCTGGCTGCAGGTGGAAATAGGACCTGAACCCTGGTGTCAGTTGACAGGTGAGTAAGGTGCTTGTGACCATCAATGATCTTATGGTCTGTGAGTACTTGGTGGCATCTTCTACTCATGCCTGGTCCGTGCTGATCTCTGTCCTCCTTATGGTACCTCCTTCTCTGGGTGGCTTTCTCAGAACCTTGTATAGGAACCTCCAATAAGGACAGAGGTCAGAGTTCCTTCCAGGAAGCTTATTTATCAAGAGACTCCAGCTTGCCTGGCTCTGCCTGAAAGTAGTGGAGAGGATCCAATCATGACAGGTCCATGATGTCCTTCCAGAGCCTCAGTCCCCTCTTGTCTGCACTGAGATGCTACTGTAGCCCCTCCCAGCCTCTGTTTGCATCTTGGGAACACTTTCGTGTCTCCTTTTGTCCCTGATTCAGTACTCAGAGATGGCTTCTTTTAGCTTTTAAGAAAGTGGTATATACTTCATTGGGCAGGAAACATGCCTGTTACTGAAGAGAAGAAATCCAGTCCCCTGCCTCCCTTCAGGTTCATTATTAACTCTATTGGAAAGTTGGAGTTCAGGATGAAGATCATGTGAGTGCATGTGTCTACATGTGTCTGCACTTGGCTGCATTATCCACATCACCATTCACTGCACACATTTCCTAATATTAGCTGGGTTTTTCATGTCAACATGGAATCCTAGTGTAGTCTGGGAAGTTTACCAGGTGATTCTGTAACCACAGAAAAGGTGGTCATGGGTGTGGGATGGGATAGGACACTAAGCATGATTGTGTGAGGCTATGGTCATTTCTACTTAGGAATCATATAGGGCCCTTCAAAATTTTACTAGTTTCTGTGGTAGTGAGGAGCCATGTGTAGGTCTACGATCCTGTCATTTGGGTGGACCATTTGGAGCATTTGGGTGGACCATTTGGAGCATTTGGGTGGGTTCTTGGCTCTTGGGAAATGGCCTGGTGTGTTCTAGGTGTCAGAATATCCTTAACAGGGGTATGGGCTGTTTATTGGTTCTACACTAGTGTGTCAGCTGCCCTTCTCCCTGAGCAACTTGAAGTGCACACAGGAAGGGGTACAAAGTCATGGGCAACTGAGTTCTGAGGCTAGTGCCTGACTTACATATATGCGAAGAAGAGGTTGCCAAGTCTTATTGTCAGGGGCCATGATGCGTTCTGGGAAAGGCAGGAAAGTTCACTAATTAGAATCTTTTTTTGTCCTAAATTCCAGGACACCTTCTGGATGCATTTTGTTCAAGCAATATGTGAATAATATCCCAGAACACCCTGGTATCTATCAAATCTGTAAGTGCCCACACCCTTATTTCTGCCTTTCCATAGTGACTTCTAATGACACCTGATGAGCATGTGGCTCATTTGTGTCCACAGCGCCCATGCATATCATAGCCGTTCATTTTCTGAACACAGAGAATTTAGCTGTGGCCTTCTACAAGGATGAAATGATGATGCTCATGAGTATGTGAGTTTGTGAGAATTGCTCATGACTTTGTGAGGCAATGGGTCTCAAGTGGGTTCCTTCTTCCTACCTTGCTTAGTCTAGTTCCCTACTGGGGACAATTTCTGCCATTCTTGGGATCTTTGGGAGGATGATTTGCAAGATCTTGTCTTTTCTTCTCTTCAGCTATCACATGACCAGTCCTGATGCCCAGGGCCACTTTTAGTCTCCACTCACCCAACCCTGGTACCTTCTTTCTCTTCTCTGTTTCTATTGGTGTGGTCTTTCTCTGAAGAGACATCTAGTGGGATTCCCTTGCTGCTTGGAGTACTGCCTGCTTCCTGAGACTTTGGTGTTTTCCTGGTAACAGATGTGGGCTTCTGACGGAGATCAGCTCCACGAATGCCTTAAAGGAACAGACGGACTACTGCTCTGGTGGCAAGTAGCAAAGTTTATTGTCCAGCATCAGCATATATAGTTTAAAATTAGGCAAGCAACTTTTTTTTTTCACACAGAAAAAAAAGTTGGTCCATCAGCCAACAATAACATAATTATTTAGAAAAAGACCCTTCTGGAAAACTATCCAAGTCCAAGGACATTCTCAAGAAATAAAGAAATGTTTATAAATCTTCTTGACTCCACAAGGCCGAATATTTAATCAACTATACTCCAGGTGGAACAAGGAAAGCAGCCACCAGAACTTTGGGAGTTCTGCCAGGACACCCATCCCTTTCAGGAGGGGTAGCCCCTCGAACTTTCCCATCAACACCTTAGCTAACCCTTTCAGGCCAGCAGGCTAGGCCAAGCAGTTCTCCTCAAGGTTCTGGCATGTGGAGACCAGCGTCTTACTAAACATCCTCTTACATATCACATACTCCTCTCCGATCAGACAGGCCTGAGGTTCTGAGATCTCAGCCCAGCACTACTTAAAAGAAACAAGAGGAAAGCAGCTGAAGGGAGAGTCAGTTTATAGAGTTGAGGCATACTGGCGGAGAGAGAAAAACTCACAATTTCTCTCCACCTTTCCTTCAGAAAACTTAAAGCTTACTGAGAAAACCAAACAGGTAAAAAAAAAAAATAGGCAAGAGATGGCTTGTCAGTGTCATCCTGGAAAAAGCAACTGTCGTGGTCCAATGTTCCCTGTGTCCCCATCCTCACAGGGAGACTCTGAACAATGAGGTACACATGGACTATTTTGTGGTCAAGGTCACCAATGCCAGGTGGAGACATGACCACCACCTGTCACCATCCCGAAGCGCTGGGAGCCTGGTGTTTACCATCAGCCTCACAGCTCTGAGAACACCTTATGCTCCTCTTGGTGTCCTGTGGCGACTCTGCTCCCAGCATCTCTCCCAACTAGTGTCACAGAGCTACTTCCCTTCCACACTCCAGGCCAACATTTTCAACCGCCCCTGCCCTCAACGCAGGGTCTCCAGCCGTGTCACTCAAATAGTCCCTTGCGATGTCACATGCCAGAGCTTGCAGACCTAGAGAGAAATGCCTTCTGGCCCTACCTTCACATCATGACCAACAGTCCAAGTCCCCGGTGCTGACCAGACACTCCATGTCTTTCTGTTTCTTTCTTTTTTTTTCCTGACCTTTATCTTCTAATTCAAATATCATTGTTCACCTTGGAGTATGCAAGGACAAATGGGACTCTGTCCATATATGCATTTGAGACTGGGGATAGTCTACTCAGGATTATGCTTGCAGGCATGGGCCTGGTTAGAGGGTTCTAGAGCATAATGAGTGAGTGTATGGGGATAGTCACTGATGAAGCCCTCCCTTGTCCACTTCATGGTGCCCCAATTGTCAAGCTCAGCACTTCCCTTAATGAGAGGGCTTATGCTGTATCCAGCTTGTGCCTGTGCATTGCATTATGCATGTGTCCTCTACTCACCAGGTCTCTGTGGGTGAGATCCCTCTGCTCAGAAGCCTTTGTGAGTGAACCACCGGAGACTTCCAGCCCTATTGCAGACCCATCTGCTTAGAGTGTCTCAAACCACATACCAACATGATTCCCACCTCACTCCTCCCATTTGGCTGGCCTCTTTTACAGGATGTTTGTACTGGAGCCACCCTATCCCTGGCCTGACTCTTCTGAGGTCCTAGATGATACTAGAGGAACCTTGGTGGCCTGGTTGTAGTGAGAAACCCTCATCTCCTAAGACCTCATTTCCATTCCCTATTTCAACTGGAGTTGTGTACTCCCACTCACTATCACTCTCATTTTCTGGTTGTAAGCCCACAATCTGTGAGGAGAAATAAGGAACTTACAGTGAAGTCAGTCCTGAACAGAACAGACATCTTCAATCCCCCTTGTGATGGTAGAGATTGCTTTGTTCCTTATTTCCCTTGCCTCTCTGTTCAGGATTTCCCTGTAAGACATGAACAGTGAGACATTCCTTAGAGCCCTCTGTCTCTATCTGGAGATTCCTGTGAGTGTTCCAAGAAGCCTAGTACGTGGATCAAGCTCTGCAGAGAAGACCCAGCAGCCAGAAGCTGGTACCTGCTACCAGCTGCACTTGAACACCTTTTGTCAAGTGACAGTCAGAGCCAGTGTCCAAACTCTCCCAAGCCTCCTTTCAGTAAAGCTGCTCTTTATCTCTGGGCACATGTGTGACAGTCTAATGGGTCCCAGCTTTGTGTTAATCATGTGATGGCAGATGATTAGAGCTGAGCATGATCTTAGAGAAGGAAAGAGGTGTTTTTGCAGTCACAGACCCTTACTATGCAGCATACCAGGGCACACAGGGTCACAGAGCTGAGTAGCAGGCAAACTGGGCATGTGCTGAGTGGACAGGGCTCCTGACTCTCTGGTAATTACTGATGAGGAAAATGTTGAGAGAGTCATAGAGAGGCAGGCATAGGGTTTCTATGTGGGTCTCTATCAGCAGATGTATCTAGAGTTCATGCCACGTTGAGGACATAGAACTTTTGTTTTAATTTTAGCATGTGAAGGAAAGAATATCTGGAGAAGTCTACAGAGTCTCTATGAAACTTGTCCTGATTTCAAAGCCTTTAAGGAACACTGGGCCCTTAGCCCACAACCAAATATGCAGTAAAAAGGAGACTGAAAACAAGTGTTACCAAACATAGACAGAAAGAGGCGAAGACCTTCCCACCTCTAAACTGAAGGCTCCAGAGACGGCATCCACTTTTCCACCCCAGTAGTCTTTCCTTAGGCACGTTGTTCACATACAAAATGCAGTTTTCTTCACAAATTATGCAGGAACAGGAAGCTTTGAAGACATGACTCAGGACATCTTGTGGTAGGACTTTGAAGAAGCCCAGGCCATCATGACCTGAGAGGTGTGGTGTGGAAAGTCAGCCCTTTTGCAGCTACATTGCATGTGCTCCCTTAGGAGGAAATGCAAGGGAGGACCCCAGATGACCCAGCATGAACCTGATCATGGGCTGAACTCCTGGAGAGGTCTTGCTCATGGTGGGTATAGACATGGTGCATGACCTTTTCTAAGTTATTGTGCCCTCCAGCTGTTCCACACAGAGTTCCTGGAGCATATTTGGTTGTGGTGTTCCTGTCCACTTAATGCGACTTGTGTGAGATTTTTTTGGGAGACATGATCTTATTCAACTTGCTCCAAATAGGCTATCAATGACATCCTTAAGTGAACTTAGTCCAAAGTCCATCTTGGGCAATTCATGCCTTCATCTTGTTTACTTTCATGACAAAGGGACAAGTTTCTGAAAAGATATGAGTGACCACAAAGTTGACTCAGCACTGAGACCTATCACTCCAGCAAGGGCAATTCTCCTTAGCTGCATGGCTGGAATCTACTCTTCAATTGATCCTCTATATTCTATAACATGTTGTAGACCCAGGAGACCATAGGAAGCTTAGGTAGAAGTACATGATACAGTGAGGGAGGAATGGAAGGACCTTCCTGCAGTCACAGTTTTAGGTTTAATGACGTTTCCAACTCCTCCACAATTGGAGGTGAGGCACTTGGGAAATATTGTCAGAAGACTACAAAGTAGAATGAAAAAAATCTATCTGTCTCTCTCTCTCTCTATCTAATCCCAACTTCACTCATTACTCTGTATGCTAACTTGTAAATTTGAGAAAATAAATCAGAAGCAAAGGGAACAATACAAAGAATCAACAAAACCAAGAGCTGGTTCTTTGAGAAGGACAAGTTAGAAAACCACTTAGCCAAACTAACCAAAAGACAGAGAGACAGTTTCCAAAGTAACAAAATCAGAAATGATAAGGAGAACATAATAACACACACTGAGATCTAAACAATAATAAGGTCTTACTTCAAAAACCTGTACTCCACAAATCTGGAAAATCTAAATGAATTGGACAAATTTCTTGAGATATACTACTTATAAACATTAAATCAAGATCAGGTAAACAATCTTAATAGACCTATAACCCCTTAGGTAATAGAAGCAATAATTATAAATCTCTCAATCCCAATCCCCAAAGATCCCTTAAAAATAAAAGCAAATCCAACCAACCAAGAGAAGAAAATCAATAAAATTGTCTAGGACCTAAAAATGGACATAGAGCAATAAGGAAAACACACTCCAAGGCAATCCTGGAGATGGAAAAACTAGGGAAGAGAACAGTAACTACAGACACAAGGATTAATAACAGAATATAAGATATGGAAGAGAGAATCTCAGTGTAGATGATACAAATTCAAGAAATTGATATATCAGTCAAAGTAAAGGTTAAATCTAAACAGTTTCTGACAAAAAACATCCAAGAAATCTGGGACAATAAAAAAGACCAAACCTAATAATAATAGGAATAGAAGAAGACTCCAAACTACAAGGCTCAGAAAATATTTTCAACAAAATCATAGAAGAAAACTTCCCTAACCTAAAGAAATAAATGGCTATAAGTATACAAGAAGCCTACAGAACACCAAATACATTGGACCAGAAAAGAAAATCCTCCTGTCACATAATAGAACACTCAATGTACAGAACAAAGAAAGAATATTAAAAGCCACAAGGGGAAAAGGCCAAGTCAGATATAAAGGTAAACCTATCAGAATTACACCTGACTTCTCAACAGAGACTGTAAAAGCCAGAAGGGCCTGGGCAGATGTCATGCAGACACTAAAAGAGCACAGATGTCAACCCAGACTGCTATACCCAGCAAAACTTTCAATCACCATAGATGGAGAAAACAAGGAATTCCATGACAAACCCAAACTTAAATAGTACCTAGCCACAAACTCAGAACTACTGAAGGAAAACTCCAACCTAAGGAGGCTCATACACCCAGGAAAACACAGGAAACAAATAACCCCACCATCACAAAACCAAAGGAAAGGAATCACACACACACACTCTACCACCACCAACATCAAAATAACAGGAAGTAACAACAATTGGTCATTAACATCTCTCAACATCCATGGGCTCAACTCCCTAATAAAAAGACACAGGCTATCAGACCTCTTGGATCTCTCCTCCAACTCGCTTCTTTCTCCTCCACATTGGACCAGAATGTCCCACCCTATTCTCTCCATTGCTCAGCACTGGCTAGTTATTTTTATTGGCAATACAAAGAACGAATGATAGCATGTTTACACAAACTCAAGACAAGTGATTTTTAGAATAAGCATCATAATGCAATGTCTGGATTGACATCAGATAGTAGGGTAGAGAAATCAGCATCTGAATGAACAAGGAGTGTGTAGTATAGCTTGAGATCAGGGATGTTGACACGAGAAGTTCCTTTATTGTATAGAATTGTTTTGGCTATCCTGGGTTTTTTGTTTTTTCCATATGAAGTCAATGGTTGCTCTTTCTAGGTCTGTAAAAAAGTGTGTCGGAATTTTTTAAATTATTATGTTTTGTTTTTATTTTTATTAATTACAGTTTATTCCCTTTGTATCTCACCTGTAGCTCCTTCTTTCTTCCCCTCCCAATTCCACTCTCCCTCTTCTCCACCCATACCCCTCCCCCAGTCCACTGAGAGGGGAGGTCCTCCTCCCCTTCATTCTGATCCTAGTCTATCAGGTCTCATCAGGAGTGGCTACATTGTCTTCCTCTGTGGCCTGGTAAGGCTTCACCCCCCCCCCCCCAGGAGGAGGTGATCAAAGAGCAGGCCAATTAGCTTATGTCAGAGACAGTCCCTGTTTCCATTACTAGGGAACTCACTTGGACACTGAGCTGCTATGGGTTACATCTGTGCAGGGGTTCTAGGTTATCTCCATGCATGGTCCTTGGTTGGAGTATCAGTCTCAGAAAACACTCCTGTGCCCATATATTTTGGTTCTGTTGCTCTCCTTGTGGAGCTCTTGTCCCCTCCAGGTCTTTCTATCTCCCCCTTCTTTCATAAGATTCCCTGCACTCTGCCCAAAGTTTGGTTATGAGTCTCAGAATTTGCTTTGATACTCTGCAGGGTAGAGTCTTTCAGAGGCCTCTGTAGTAGGCTCCTGACCTGTTCTCTGTTTTTCCCCTCTTCTGATGTCCAACCTCTTTGCCTTTCTGAATGAGGATTGAGCATCTTACCCAGAGTCCGCCTTCTTGATTAGCTTCTTTAGGTATACAGATTTTATGGGAATTGTATTGAATTTGTAGATTGCTTTTGGTAAGATGGCCATTTTTACTATGTTAATCCATGAGCATGGGAGAGCTTTCCATCTTCTAAAATCTTCTTCAATTTCTTTCTTTAAAGACTTGAAGTTCTTGTCATACAGGTCTTTCACTTGCTTGGTTAGAGTTACACTAAGATATTTTATATTATTTGTTGTTTTTGTGATGGGTATTGTTTCACTATTTTCTTTCACAGCCCTTTTGTCGCTTGTATAAAGGAAAGCTACTGACTTTTCTGAGTTATTTTTCCATTGTTCCTGTTGTTGTTGAAGTCTAGCTTTAATCCATTGTGGTCTGATAAAATACAAGATTTTTTTTTTAATTTTCCTGTATTTGTTGAGGCTTGCTTTGTGTCCGAAGATGTGGTCAATTTTGGAGAAGGTTTCATGAGGTGCTGAGAAAAAAGTATATTCTTTTGTGTTTGAATAGAATGTTCTGTAGATATGTTAGATCCAATTCACTCATAATGTCTGTTAGTTTCATTATTTCTGTTTAATTTCTGTTGAAATAATGTTCTTGTGGAATGTATACAATTTACCCTTGTTCATCTAAATGCTGATTTCTCTACCCCACTATCTGATGTCAATCCAGACATTGCATTGTGATGCTTATTCTAAAAATCACTTGAATTTTGACAAAGAAGTCAAAACCACGCAATGGAAAAAAAGCGCATCTTCAAGAAATGGTGCTGGTCAAACTGGATGTTTGCATGAGGAAAAATGCAAATAGACCCATATTTATCTCCCTGCACAAAACTCAAGCCCAAGTGGATCAAAGACCTTGGTATAAAACCAGAGACTCTAAACCTATTAGAAGATAAAGTGGAGAAATGTGTGGAACTCATTGGCTTTGGAGACAACTTCCTTAATAGAACACCAACAGCATAAACTCTGAGATACATAATTAAGAAAAGGGATCTCATGAATCTGAGAAGCTTCTGAAAGTCAAAGGACACTGTCAATAGAACAAAATGACAGCCTACAGATTGGGAAAAGATCTTCATCAACTCTACATCAGACAGATGGCTGATATGTAAAATATACAAAGAACTTAAGAAATTAAACAGCAACAAATCAAGTAATCCAATTTAAAAAATGGGGTACAGAGCTAAACTGAGAATTCAGAACAGAAGAATATCTAATGGCTGAGAAGCACTTAGAGAAATGTTCAATGTCCTTAGCCATCATAGAAATGCAAATTTAAAAAGACTCAGGGGCTGGAGAGATGGCTCAGAGGTTAAGAGCATTGGGTGTTCTTCCAAAGGTCCTGAGTTCAATTCCCAGCAACCACATGGTGGCTCATAACCACCTATAATGAGATCTGGTGCCCTCTTCTGGCCTGCAGGCCTACATGCAAACAGAACACTGTATACATTAAAAAAAAAAAAAGACCCTAAGATTCCATCTTACACCAATCAGAATGACTAAACTAAAAAACTCAAGTGACAATACATGCTGGTGAGGATGTGGAGAAAGGGGAACACTTCTCCATTGCTGAGACTGCAAACTTGTAGAACCTCTCTGAAAATCATTCTGTTGCTTTTCCAGAAAATTGGGAACAATTCTACCTCAAGACCCAGCTATACCACTCTTGGGCATATACCCAAAAGATGCTCCACCACACAACAAGAACATTTGCTCAACTATGTACATAGCAGTTTTATTCATAATAGCCAGAAACTGGAAACAACCCAGATGTCCCTCAACCGAAGAATGGGTATAGAAATTGTGCTACATCTCTACAGTGGAATACTACTCTATTAAAAACAAAGAAATCATCAAATTTGCAGACAAATGGATGGAACCAGAAAAGATCATCCTAAGTGAGGTAACCCAGACCCAGAAAGAAGCAAATGGTGTGTACTCACTTATGAGTGGATATTAGACCTATAGTACAGGATAACCATACTACAATTCACAGACCCAAAGAAGCTAAGTAACAAGGAGGGCCCAAAGAAGGGTGCTGGAATGTCACTCAGAAGGAAATAGAACAGATAGCATAAGTGGATGAAGAGAGGGAACTGGGCAGGGGATGGAATGAGGAGGGAGACAAGCGTGGAGATCAGATGTGGGGAGAACAGGGGGGGGTGAGAGGCCCGGGAACAAGAAGGGAAACTGAGGGGGGCATCTCTGTGTCAAGCTGGAGGCCTGTGACAGGGGAGGCTCCTGGGAGGACATGGGTGTGACTCTGGCTGAGACTCCTAACAGGGTGGCAGGGGACATGAGCACTGAAGTGACTGCCTCCTAACCAGGCAGGAGTAGTGGAAGGAAGGGAACAACAACCCACAGGCAAAACCTGTGATCCAAAAATCACCCTTCCTGCAAGAAGTACAGGGATAAGAGGGAACAAATATTGAGGGAATGTCATACTATAATTGGCTCAACCTGAGACACACCCTAAGGTAGAGAGCCAGCCCCTGACACTAATCATGATACTCTGTTATGCTTTCAGACAGGAGCCTAACTTGACTGTCATCTGGGAGGCTCCAGCCAGCAGCTGATTGAGACAGATGCTGGGACTTGCAGCTAAGCATGGGGCAGAGCTCAGCAGTCTTGTGGAAGCATTGGGGGAAAGACGGAAGGACCTGGAGGGGACAGCAACCTCACAAGAAGACCAACAGAGACAACTAACCCAGTCCCATGGGGGCTTTCAGAGACTGAGACATCACCTATGGAGCATGCATGGTCTGGACCTAGACCCCCTGCAGATACATAGCCAACAGGTGACCCTGCTAGTGGAGGAGGGCGCACTGTTTCTAACACGGACTCTATTGCCTGCTTTTGGATCACTTTCCCCTGGCAGGGCTGCCTTGTCTGACCTCAGTGAATGAAGACATGCTCAGTCTATATGTGACTTGATATGCTGGGAAAGGTTGATAAGGGGGCATAGGGTTGGAGGGAGGTTCCTCTTTTGGTGGGAGGGAAGGGAGAAGAAAATGCATAAGGAGGGGAAGGGGTGACTTGGAGGAGAGGAGTGAAGGGTCAGCCTTGGGTTGTAATGAAAAAAGGTGGGGAACAGAGCAAAACCAAGAATCATCAAAGAGGATTCTCAAAGAAATGCTCGATGTCCCTAGTCATTAGGGAAATGCAAATCAAAATGAGTCTGAGATTCCATCATACACCTGTCAGAATGGCTAAGACCAATAACTCAAGTGACAGCACATGCTGGCGAGGATGAGGAACAAGAGGTACACTCTTCCATTGCTGGTGGGTGTGCAAATTTGTACAACTACTCTGGAAATAGAGCTGGAGCTTTCTCTGAAAATTGGGAATAATTCTACCTCAAGACCCAACTATACCATTCCTGGACACATTCCCAAAATATTCTCCACCATACCACAAAAATACTTGGAGAACTCTGTTCATAGCAGCTTTATTCATAATAGCCAGAATCTGGAAACAACCTAAATGTCCCTCACCAAAGAATGGATAAAGAAACTATGGTACATTTACACAATGAAATACTACCCAGCTAATAAAAACAACAAAGCCATGCAATTTGCAGGCAAATGGATGGAACTAGGAAATTTCATCTTGAGTGAGGTAACCCAGACCCAGAAAAACACACATGGTATGTACTCACTTATAAGAGGATATTATCCATATAGTATAGGCTAACCATTCCACAATCTACCCACCCAAAGATACTAAGTAACAAGGAGGGCCCAGGGAAGGATGCTTGGCAAAATAAAATAGCCATCAGAAGTAGATGGAAAGAGAGAACCGGGTGGGAGAGGGGTACAAGGAATACAAGGATGGGGTAGGGTGGGAGGAGATCAGGTGTGGGAGGTGAAAGAGCTGGGAGAGAGAAGGGAAAGCGAGGGAGGGGGCACCTCTGGGATAAGCTGGAGACAAGCAGGGGCAGGCTCCTGGGAGGACATGGGGTGACTTACCTGCGGCTTCTAGCAGCAGGGAATGAGGAGACTGAAGTGGCCACCAGGTAGGACTTCAGGTGGAGGGAGGTGACACCAACCCACTCACAAATCTCCAACCCACAATTTACCCTGCCTACAAGGTGTGCAGGGATAAAAATGGAGCTGCGACTGAGGGAACGGGCAACCAATGACTGGCCTAACTTGAGACCCATCCCATGGGAAAGAACCAACCCCTAACACTATTAATTTAGTCTGTCACGCTTGCAGACAGACTAGCACAACTGTCCTTTGGAAGTCTCCATCCAGCAGAGGATTGAAACAGATGCAGAGACCCACAGTCAACTATTAGACAGAGTTCAAAAAGTCATGTGGAAAAGTTGTGGGAAGGACAGAGGAACCCGGAGGGGACAAGAACTCCAAAAGCAGACCAAGAGATTCAACTAACTGAGGACCATGGGGGCTCACAGAGACTGAACCACCAACCAAAATCATGCATTAACTGGACCTAGGTCCCCTACACATATGTAGCTGATGGGCAGCTGGTCCTAGCAACTAGAGCCTGGATTGTTTTGTCACTTTCTCCTGGGCTTTTTTGTCTTGCAACAGGGAAAGAGGATGTGCTTAGTCCTGATGAAACTTGATGTTCTGGGGAGGGGTGTTAAGGGGCAGTTCCCCTTTTCTGAAAAGGGGTAGAAGGAAAGGGGGAAGAGTGTGGGATGGGGAGGAGAGGAGGGAGAGAGCTGCAATAGCAGTGTAAAGTGAAAAAATAAATTAAAAAATGATCATGACCAAATGCAAATTGGGAAAATAAGTGTAAAATAAAACTGTTATGTCACATGCTCACTGTGTCAACATACTCCCCATGTCTCCATTTTACTTAGAGTCCTTTGAGTGGCCTCCAGCTCATCACTCTTTCTTCTACCCTCTCTCTACCTGGCCTATGGCATCTTCCTCTCCTTCCCCTCTCCTCCTGTCTGTTCCTGGCTCAGCCAAGTCCCCTCTGTCTCTTCCGGACCCTACAGAATGTTCCTCTCACCTGGAGTCCTCTTCTACATTCTCATTCTCATTCATGTCTCATTTCCTTCAGTTCCTTCAACTACGTCTTTAAATGCCCCCTTTTTTTCAGGTGACACGGGCCATTTTATTGAATCTACCAAGTCTTTGTTCCTTCATTTCCTCTCCACTTTGTTCCATTTGGGGCTTCTTCATGGCATGGGCCACTGTTGTAATAATATAACTAAATAATTGTGAATGCAACACACAGTAGACTGAGGTATAATAGTTCATACAATGAACCCTTAACACACATGTAAGCAAAGCTAGAGATACTAACAGAGGGTTTCAGGATATCAGTGGTGGGAACCATTTTGTGGTAGCACCTCTTTCACCTGGCTGGTTCCAACATGGTGGAGAAAGTGTTTCATCCTGTGGTCTTGGCCAAGACATGGTCCTAGTTTTGTTTTCAGACTTATTGGATCCTCCACAAGACAATCACCCCATCTGTACATGGGATGTTTTTTCTTCCTACAAATGCATGTCTTTGATTTCCTTGTCTTCCCTCACTGGTCCAGTTGCAAATCAGTATGCTGTTCATTGCTCATGGTGGTTTTGTTTAATTTTTGTTGCTTTGACAAAATGGATGCAATGAAAGTTGGGGGGAGAAAATGATTTATTTTTTCTTAAAAATTACAGGTCACAATCTATGACAGAAGAAAGCCAAGGTAGGAACTCAAGTCATGCCCCTGATGGTGAGAATGGAAGCAGAAGCCATGGAGGGAGAAATGCTGTTCACTGGCTTGCTCTCATGACTTGCCCAGCCCGCTTTAGTATGCTACCTAGGACCACCTGTTCAGGGAAGGTACTAGCAACAATGAGTTGTGTTCCCCCACATCATTCTTTAATCAATAATACTCCTCAGAGACTTGCTTACAGGCTAGTCAGATGCAGAAAATCCCTCAGTTGAGATTTGTTCTTCCCAATGAGGTCTAAGTTAATATAAAAACTAATATAAAAACTAACCAGCATAATGGACCACTCAGCTTGATGCACAAACACATAACTAGTCAACCATAGTCATTTATTTCTCATTTGTTTTCAAGCTGTCAGGTTGACATTATTAGTAAAATATAAAACTGAAACAACTTTAGGTCCCCTAGTTTTTAAGAATTCCAACACTGCAAAAATATTAAACATCCTTTAAAAGCCCAGTGCCTCTTTCAAAGTCCAAAGTCTCTCAACTTTCAACTCTCATTAAAAAAAGAACAAAAACAAAAACAATTCTGCCCACTCAAAATATTTAAATACTTCATATTCAAAAAGTGAAGAACCAGGGCATAGTCACAATCAAATGAAAGCACATCTGAACTTCAGCAGTGTAAAAGCTGCCTGATGTCTTGGACCCACTTATGACTCTCTGGTCTCCAAAAGACTTGGGCAGCTGGCTCTGTTAGTATTCCGCAACAACCTTGCTTCTGGTTACCTAGCAACAATGACATCATCTTGTATCGCCCAGCCAGGTGGCCACACCTGGGGGCGTGGTTAATAATTACCTGACCTATAAAAGGACCACCAGACACGTGTTCACTCTCTTATTCCTCTCTCTCTCTTACTGCCCTCACCCTCTTATTCCTCTCACCCTCTTACTCTCTCTATGGGACGCCCTACCCCTCCTCCCCTTTCCTCCTCTCCCTCTCCCTTCCCCATCTTGGCCCACGCCTGTTCCCCCTTCTCCCCTAATAAACCCCTTTCATAGAAAACCTGTTGTAAGCCTCATCTTATTTTTTATTTCTAATAGGCTCCATTTTTCTGCCTCTGCCCTTTAGAAAACAAATAGATCCTTTTAGGCCCCGGCAGCCTCTGCACCACTTCTGCTGCTCTTTTCGGCAGTGATTACATATGATAACATATATTCAAAGTCCTGGCGTTCCCATTGCACCTATCAATGTCCTCTGGCCTCCCTCACGGGGCTCCAGCTTCACCACATAGTGCCAAGCCTCAGGTTCCCTCCCTGTCCTCTCCACACCTTCAAAACCAGGACCACCTTGGGGACTGGAGAGATGTCTTAGTGACAAGGAGCACTTGATGCTCTTGCAGAGGACTGGTGACTGGTTCCCAGTTCTCACAGGGAAGTTTAAAACCATGTCTAATTTCATTTCCAGGGGATCCTAACCCCTGTTCTGATCTCTGTTGTCACCAAGCACTTACACGGTGCATAGACACACCTGCAGTCAAACCCTCACAGGTAAAAAGAAAGGAATAAATCTAATAAAACTTACATAAAGCCAGGACCATGTGGGAGACTGTAACACGTTAATAAGTTCAGATGAAAGCCTGAGGTGCAACCTTACATCCCTCTGAACCGCAGCTTCTGTGTGCTGACCCTGAGAGAATACTGAACCCCAGTGATTCAGGTCTCTTCTCACTCACTGCTAGTTTCTCACCTCCCATTAGCAGCCTGTGTTTTCTGAACAGAGTAGTGGCTTTCATATCTGAAGTGCTGGTCTCTGTCTAGACACAGCTATTCTTCATCTTCAGCTAAACAGACACCATCGATTATTAATTCAAAATATCACAAAATGGCCCAGGTATTTGCTTTCCTTTGAATCTTCATAAGGCAGTGTTCCATCAGCTGCCTTGGGCTCACCATTATTTCTTTCCCATTTCTCAGAGAAGAGCCACTGAGCTCTGATCAGCCAATGGCTTTTCCAGAACAAGGTTCCAATGCCACCACAATCCACCAAAAAATCCTCGTCAGGTCTGTCATAGCAATTCCCCACTCCTGGCACCGGCTTCTCTCTTAGTTACTTTTCTTCTCCTGTGATAAAACACCAAGACCAAGGCAGCCCAGGAAAGGAAGACTCTATTTGAGACTTGTCGTTCCAGAGGGATAAGAGTTCTTATGAACGCCTATGGATTATAGCAGGGAAGTGCGGCAGCAGCTGTGGTGGCAGGAACAGTTTTGAGCTCATATCTCAAACCACATCAGAAAGCTAGCAAGCTCAAGATGCCAAGTGCCTTTTGAAATCACAAAGCTTGTCCTTCG
The DNA here is from genome assembly GCA_028658305.1 of Pachyuromys duprasi. Lineage (NCBI taxonomy): Eukaryota > Metazoa > Chordata > Mammalia > Rodentia > Muridae > Pachyuromys > Pachyuromys duprasi. Next base: position 110,996,806 of record CM053752.1, on the reverse strand, counting down.
GTGACATACTTCTTTCAGAAAGCCACACCTTTCATACCTTCACAAAAAGGGACACAAACTGGGGTCCAAGTGTTCAGAATATCTGAGCCTTTTTGTGTCATTGTCCCTCAAGCCTCCACATACATAAAAAGTCCAGTAAATAAAGAAATTAAATGCAAATATCATGAAAAGTATGCCACCCAGCACAGGAGCACTGTGGGAGACTGTGTCTACCTCAGAGAGAGGAGAGAGGGAAAATGAAAGGGGACAGATATGTACACAATCATACACCCGTGTACACCTCACACACACTCAAACACACAAACAGGTGTGAAGAAGGATCACAAAAATACAGACCTTTTTTCTTTATCCTTTAAACATTTTTGGAGACATTGTCTCATGTGCCAGGGTCTGCCAGCAGAGTAGAATGGTTCTTGAGTCGGGAGTGAGGATTAAAATTAATAAACTAACACACAACACATGGGACCTTTCCAAGAGGCTCTAGTAGGAACACTAGCTAGTCTGGCTTTATTTCAGGCTCCTTTTAAGCCAGAGTAAAAAAAGCTCAGCACAATGAGTTAAATTCACAAGGAGGTGAAACAAGAGGTGTGGTTTTGACAAGCTAGCCCACCTGCTGTCACAAACAAAAGGCAATGGACTTACAAATTCTTCCCTGACTCCAGAGCCTGGTAAAGCCAGTCTTTCTGCTGAGATTTAAATATCAAAGCAGCTGCTAAAAGTGCGGCTCCCGACACTAATGTAGCTGAGGCTGGCCTAAAACTCAGTTTGCAACCGAGGCTCTCATTGAGGATTCTCTTGTCTCTACATCTCAAGTGATGAGATTAAGATCTGCAGCAGCACAGCAGACTTCTTTCTATTACCTGAGTGTTCTAATGCAGGACACATCCGGGACTCACATCCGGGAAACACAGAGGAAAGGCAAGCAGCACTGGAGGGCAGAAGCTGTGAATCAGTGTGCCTGGCCCTGCCTTCAAAGAGAAAGAATGAAAAGCGTTGCTCATCAGCATCTTCAAGAATTCTCTACTTCTTGTATTGACTGCTCTTGTTTGAGATTGTCTTTATTCTGGAACTGAGCACCCAGAGTCGTCCACGTAGAGCCTCAAGAACCATGAAGTTGAAAGGATCAGGCTAGCTTTACAAGTTGCTTTATAAATTCTGTACCCCATGTTAAAGTAAATTCTCCTAGCACTTTTGCAGAAAGCAGAAAGAAGAGAAAACAAGACCCCATCCACTTGCAAAGGAATGAGAAAGGTCTCCTCCCCACCTTGGAGGAGTGTCCAGATCCGCAGTAGAGAAAACGTTGCCTAGCAACCAGTCCAGAGATCACAGGTCCCCCACCAACATTGGGGCAGGATCAGATGGACTTGGCGTCTAACATGAACCAATCATTTTAAAAGTCAACTGCCTAATCCAGTGTTGCCAAGGCTGCAACCCCTGAGATTCCTGCCCTTCTCCCTTTAAAAACTTCAGCCTTCTGTCTCTCCTTGCTGTCCCTCGCTGCTTTTGTGGGGGGCAGTCCCATCTCGATGGATCAAATAAAATGTCCTCTTGCTTATTGCATCGAAGCTTGGTCTCCTGAGTTCTCTTTACCCTCTAAGGAAGTTAGGGTCCCCCCAATTGGGCCTAACAAGGTCTATAGGGAAACAATCTCTTGTCCCCACTATGCAGTCCATCTTCCTGGAGCTACTAATATTTATCTCAAGATTGCTCTCCATTTATTTTCAATGCACTCTCGTTCCAGCCAAAACCCTTTCTGGCCTGGTGCTCTTGGTTGAGCTATTAAGACCTCCCTATTTATAAATACCATGTAACACTGTACCCTGCAGCAAGGCACCTGGGCCTTACCAGCATCTCAAAGGTGACCATGCTGAGGTTCACATCCAAGGGCAGTAAAGGATGTGATCAGAAGTGATGAGACTGGGAACTCTGGAGTTGGGGTACTCTGTAAGAACCATCACCAGAATGAAACAGGGTCACTCAGAGTCTACTGAACATTTTGGACAGGGCGTCTGGTCTTACCTTACCATCTCTCAACCTTATCTACCTTGGGTTGGTACCAGTCATTTTTTCTTTTGATCCCAGAAATCATCTATCATTTGAGGTCTCCACATCATGCCCTGCCTCAGTCACCACGGGGCTGACTGCAAGCTCTGCCTCAGCAGCTCCGGACGAATTCTCTCATCAGCTTACCTTTTGTGTCTCTGAGCACAGTTGACAGAACTCAGCTCACTAGGACATAGAGAAAGATGGGTAGGTGATAGAGTGCAGAGCTTTCCATCATAACTAGACATTAGATTCCTGACGTCAATAACCTGTTGCTATTGTTTCCCATTGCTTTTTTTTTTTAAGAATGGAATTACATACACCATTGTCGTAAATGCTTTCATCACTGATCCACCTGTTGAATAACAAATAAAAAAATCCTTGGCACACTAGACATGGAGTCTTTGAATTCTCATTATGCTATCCTTCTGAAGAGCACAGGCTCCACCCTTTCTGCTTTTGATATGACAGACTTCCTGCTCAGGAGCAATTTGCAAGCTTGGGTCAAAGCTTAGGTCATATAAGCGTCAGCAGGAGACAAAGCTTGTCAGAGAGTGGTCATTAATTTTGTTTACAGGTATGTGGAGCTGTTCAACCTGGGCCCACAGAGGCACAAAGATGCCATTGTAGGACCACACCTGTTGGCCAGCTGTGCCTCTGAAAAGAACATTGAAGGCCAACAAGTGCCTGACGGAGAGGAAGGAGGCAGAGTTCCTGTGGAGGAGGGATCTGGCCTGAGTCAGTAGCGAGGGCAGCAGGGCATGGATTCTGGATGCTAGACAGCTGTGGCCTCCTTGTGACCCTGTTGTCCTTTTAATCTAAAGGGAACTAGATTTGGGGTGACCATGGTGGCCTATCAGGGTTCATACAAATGAGAAGGTAAACTTAGGCCGTAAGTGTGAAAGAGGCCTCAATTGTGCAGGGTGCACTGGGAATCCACCAGTACTCTCAGCAGGCCCTCAGATACCCAGCACACTAAAGGTTCCAATCTCCTCTGTCAAAGTTTTTGCCCCTGAGCTCACACAGCTGAAACATTGAGAGGTCCCCTAGTGAACACATAATAATGACCTCTTGACTTGTAGCTAGAACTTTTCCAGCTTCAGGATAAAGTTGTGACACAGTCATCAAAGTCCTGCCTCTCAGGAGCTTAGAATGTAACAGAGGAGGTGTGTTTTGGGTAGAGGTGAAGAAGGAATGAGACATCTCGAGGGCACAGCTGGCCCAGGCACAGAACCCAGCAGTTCAGGTGACTGTGGGCTTAACTGTGGCTAGAAGCCTCTCAGAGGAGGACACCTTGAGTTATCTCACAGTGACCCACACACATCTAGGGTGGGCCTGCCAGGCATGAGCAGATGTGAGGTAGGATCCTGTGCAGCCACACCTTTTCTGCTTGTCTGGCCTCTGCTCACAGGAAAGTGTCCAGAAGAAAATCTGCAGAAGAATTTAAATAGTTCACATAGCGCCAAGGACCTCTCCAGAAAAACATCATTGAACCGGAGCAGAGAGCTAGGAGGATGCTCTGCTCTGCCTCTGGCCCATGTCTCCTCTGTGTCACCCACAACACTGTGAGTCTTGTGTGTCTTCTGTTGCTCACAGGGCCCTTCTTGTGACCTTAATCATGGGGCCATTTAAGGGGCAGATGCAATCTGGGTTTTTACCATGAATACCTTCTTGTATTTGATTTTTTTTCCTTGCTTTTACAAGAACATTGTGTTCTTATACATGATAGTGGTAAGTGACCCTCTGAAGGAACATTGAAGGAACCCAGATTCCTCAGTTGCAGGGTTAATGTTTCTATCTGTGCTTTGTCCTATTTCCATCCTATCACTCAGGAGGGACCTTGGCTAACCATGAAGCAGTGCCCACTCCAGGAGGTCTTTTAAGCATAATTCCTAGCATTCTTGGAAATTTTGTCATTTTCCTTCAAGAGTCCTTCCTATACTTTGGTCTCCACTTGGTCAAATTTCATGCTCTAGGAAACTACCAAACATGATTGTAGGTCTACAAGGTCAAGGGAGTCAGGATAGTTCTGTGGCTCATGTAAACTCAGGATGGACCTCCCAGAGGTTTGAGGACCTCTAATTGGCACCTGCCTCCTAGGTAGCTACTCTCTGACTGCTATTCCCATGGTAAGGGGAGAGGTCTCTTTCACAGCCCACAAGGACCACACTGCGGAGTCATCTTTGCCACTAGTGCACAGCAGTGGCTTCTGCTCTACTCTTCTGCCTGGACCACACTCCACTGAGCTGCCTCTCTGCCGCCTGAGACCCACTCCTTCCTCGATTGGTACTACTCCTTAGACTTACTGCTCTATTACGTTAGCTTTTAATCCCTTTTCCCTGCCTTGTCTGTCCAATAAAGAATTTAGCAGTGCTTCTGGTTCATCTTGTAGGTCGCAGGCCTTCTTAGTTCAGAAGGTTGAGGAAATACAGGAATTATTGGATAGCCATCCAGTAGCTTGGCACCCAGCAGTCCTGTAGAGCTATGTGATATCTTGGAAGTTCAAGTGATGTGCAATCCATGCCAAGTATCTTCTGAGATGTCTGACACTGGGCTTGGATAATTTGGATAGCCACTAAGGTGGGCAGAACTGGCTGATGACATCAGGGTTGCAAACATCTGCAGGTCCCTACAGAGTTGTTGCTGCATTGAGGAACTTCATGGAACCCTGGGAGGGACATAGCTTTCAATAACCTAGGGCCAGTGGTGGGGGTGGCGGGAAGATTACCAGGGTGGAGGGAGGAAGATGGCCAGAGCCCTCTCATCACACTCAAGCAAGGTGACCTGGATGCAGCTGTCTGGAGAGTTTTACTCACCTTGACTTTTCTGTGATTGGTCAGTATTCGAGGTCTGTATTGACACTGCCCCAGGGGCATAGGGAAGGGCAAAAGTGATGAATAGCTGGGACAGTGCTTTGAATGACCAAAGTAGCCTCAGAAATTGCCAGTCTCAGTGGAACATGGATTCCTGGATGAGTGTGCAACATCAATTTCTCTGCAATGGCTCTCAGAATAGCAGTAAACTTCACCCCCGCTCCCACCCTTATCTGTTTGTTGTTCCATTTTTACTCCTCTCTGCCTGAACGTGGTAATCTGAATGAGTCAACCCCTCAGGTACCTGCTGGAGTCTGAGACAGCAGGGGCAATTTGCAGAAAAAGGATAGCCAGGAAAGAATAAAGCATATGAGCACTGTGTGTGTCCCTGCTGAGTAAGACCCACGTATATTATGGAAGGGTTAAAGACCTCCATGTAAAAATATAAAAAATGTGGAAGTATTTTGCTGAACTTGGGATAAAGTGAGTTTCACAGTATCAAAGCATAGGGTGAAAAATCTTAAATGCAATATAGCTTTGACCACACTGAAGTAGATATCACATTTTAAACCTTAGTGTTTGAGCCTGGTAGAGTGACACACACCTTTGATCTTGGCATGTGGGAAAAGAGGCAGGAAGATCTCTCTGAGTTAGAGTCTGGCCTACATATGGAGTTCCAGGACATTCAGCACTACACAGAGAGACAACCCAAAACAACCCAAAACTTAGTATTTGTCTAATACAGTGGATTTTTCATTGCATATTTGTTTCAATGCATGTTTCCATTCCATGTTAAATACATTTTAAGATGTGTTTCCAGGACAGTTTTGAAATCTACTTTTTCTGTTTTGTCACTTGTAGGCAAATTGTCCCCACAATTTGACCTATGTAGATGCTTCCAGATTATACCCCGGAACCTGTGCAATGTTGTATGACTTTTGCTGGGGTAATGTCAGTGTCTATTTACTATACACTGTGCAATAACAACAAACATAAAATGCATTTCATCCACGTCTAGCCAGCTGTCCCATTAAATTTATTAAGATAGTATAAGAGGCTGGTTTGAAGAGTGTGTGTTAGAAATAAGACGAGGCTTACAACAGGTTTTCTATGACAGGGATTTATTAGGAGGAGTGAGAGGGAGCAGGAGTGGGCCATGATGAGGGGAAGAGAGAGATAAGAGGAGGGAAGGGGGGGCGCCCCGAGAGAGAGAGAGAGAGAGAGAGAGAGAGAGAGAGAGAGAGAGAGAGAGAGAGAGAGAGAGAGAGAGAGAGTAAGAGAGAAAGGAGTAAGAGAAGGAGTAAGAGAGAGAACACGTGTCTGGTTGTCCTTTTTAAGGTCAGGTAATTACTAACCACGCCCCAGGTGTGGCCACCTGGATGGGCGATACAAGATGACATCATAAATTGCTAGGTAACCCAGAAGCAGGTTGTTTCAGAATACTAACAGTGTGCCTGACTCAGGAGGCTGAATCACCAGAGCTGCTTGGCCACTGAGTAGCTTGATGTCCCTGTTGGAGTTCTAGGCAGCGCCCTCCTTTGTTGTACTGTTAGCTGCTTATATAATCTTGGTGACAGGAAAGGTTCATGAATCATGTACATTTCTTATGAGATTTGTGGGCCTCTTGCAATTCTTTCCACAATGGAACCTTTCAGTCTGAAAGAAATCGGTGGACGGTGCTCAATGCCTTCCTATACCTCTTACACTCTTTCTGCTCAGTCTTCTCCGAAGCTCACTGGGCCATGGCAGGAGGTTGAATAGAAGACACACTTTCTGTTATATATAGTAATGATGTATATTTCCAATAATTTGGTCACTTATGAGTCTGCAGTGATCAATACCAACTGCAAGGAAAAAAAAGGTTTCTCTTTGTGACTGAGGCTGAACATAGCCGTAATCTATGGACATGAGCACAAATATTTAGTGTTGGATCCGTAAGCAGGCACTTAGGGATCCTGACAAACAGGTACCCCGAAGACCACCCGCTGATCACCTGGAACCACCTGCGCATGCTCTGGGTCACCTTATAAGAACTCGTAGAGCTCCTCCCCCTCGCTCTCTTTTCCACCTCGTCCGTCCGGAGACTGTCTCTGCGACCCCTTCCCTTTTCCTTTCCCTAATAAACCTCCCACGTGGAACCGGTCGTGTGGCTGATTTGTGAACCCGCCGTGCAATCCTCATTCTGCACGATTTCTAACATTTAGTAGTCATTTTTACTGGAAATTACTGTTGTTTAGTAAAACAAGAGCAACAATCACACCAATGAGGTTTTGTCCTTTGTAGCCACACGTTTTTGCCTTTGCTCACTGAACTGAAGAAGAGTTTCCCCCTGGGGAGCCACTTTCATTCATTTGGAAAGTAGCTTCTTGTACCCATCATAGCATTCCCCCTACAGCAGCACCAGAGAAATATCACCTGACCTGTTGGCTGGGAAGCACAAGTTGTCCATAACTAAGCAGGGCAGCAGGGGATAATTCTACTGCATCCGCATACCCAGCACCCTGTGGTGCTAAAAGAACCTATGTGTGTGTGTGTGTATGTGTATCTTTTGGCTTTGTTCCTCCAGCTTGATTTCTGCATGTTTCCAGCCACCGTGTTCAGGGTCTTCAGCAATAGGGTCTTATCTACCGCTAATATGTGACCAGTACTATGTGGTCTCAGTGATCTTCTACCCAGACTTGTAGTGAGCAGCACTGGGATTCTTAGCCAACAGGTTTTTTTTTTCCTTTGTTATTGTTGTTTTGTTTTGGCTCCTAAGACTGTGTTTCCTGTACCAATTCAAGTTATTGAAATACCCAGATCGTGAGTCCCCAAATGACCAACAGGCTTTGAGTCGGATGCAAAACACACGAGGGCCTTTATTACAAACTCGAGCTGGGTGGCTGCCTTTTGCAAGAACAAAGAGGCAAGCGACCCCCAACTCTGGGGAAACAGGGTTTTTAAGGGAGCAAAAACGAAAGTAGGGAAGTGTAAGTCTTGGCACTATAGGATTGGGTGAAAGGGTCCCTAGGGGAGTTGACCTTAAAACTTTTGTTTTCAGGCGCCAAAACTGCAAATGGTCAGATCTGGCTACCTGGGGATACCTGCAGGTTAGGTTGCAGCAAGGGGGAGGGAGTTAACACATTCCATAGGCTTCCTTAGGGGCTATGTGCCCCTAGTCACATCCCAAGGTTAATCTGGGTGGGGGACTGCTGGACCCCTGCTCTGAAAGAACTGTGCTCTGGTGACTTTGCATCAGTCCCAAGAATAACTCCAAATTTTTGAACCTCTCAGTTATTATTCAAATATTTGTGTGTGGGAAGGAGGTGAGAGAAGTATATGCATGTAGATGGACGTATGTGTGTGTGTGTGTGTGTGTGTGTGTGCACTTGCTTATTCACACATATTTGTAGGCCAGAGCTTGATTTGAGTGTCTTACTTCATCTCAATCTCCCTCATTTATTTGAGTCAATTATCTCATTGAACCTGGGATATGGAGTCTTGGCTAGACTAGCTCTTCAGCAAACTGAGAGGATCTCTGTGTTCCTGTCTCCCATCTCCAATGTACTATGGTTATGGTTGCATGTTTCTCTGTCTGCCTATTAAGTGAATTCAGGTCTTCATTTTTGACCAGGAAGGACTTTACCCAGTGAATCCATCCCATGCATTTTAGCTCTTATAGATGTCTTAACCACTCTTTTAGATACTTTTCCAAATCTGCAAGTATCATTAGATAACTGAGCCTTTCTCTAGACAATACTCAAGATCTGAAAATCTACTGCCATCCATTCCAGACAAGTTACAGTTTATCTTGGAAGGCAAATATGTTATTAAAAAAAACAAAAAACATCAGGTCCAATGGGGCACAGAAGATCTCAACATTCACGGCAAGTACTTCATCAACAGATCCCTGTTGGGTATTGCCGCTTGAGTGGGAAGTGCTGCAGCATTTAGGTTTCTATTGTTAGGTCCAAAAGCAACTCCAGAGAAAGGGCTAACTGTGGGTCTTATTAGCATATCAAAGCACAGGCAGCCCTCCAGGCTATCTAAGCATTGCAAGTACCTTTTGCAAAGGCTATGTTGGCTGTCTGTCTTCCCTTGGTTGCTCTGTCCCCTTCCCTGAATTCCAGCTCCAGGTCTTCACTTTCTTCAGCTTCTTATTCTTTTTTTTTTTTAATTAATTGCACTTTATTCACTTTGTATCCCCCTTGTACTTCCCTCCCTCCTCTCTTACCCAAATCCTTCCTTCCTTCCTCCTTCTCCACACATGCCCCTCTCCAAGTCCACTGATAGGGGAGGTCTTCTTTTCCTTCCTTCTGATCCTAGTCTATCAGGTTTCATTAGGACTGGCTGCATTGTCTTCCTCTGTGGCCTGGTAAGTCTGCTCCCCCCTCAGAGGGAGGTGATCGAAGAGCAGGCCAATCAGTTCATGTCAGAGACAGTCCCAGTTCCCATTGCTATGGAACCCCCTTGGACACTGAACTGCCATGGGCTACATCTGTGCAGGGGTTCTAGGTTTTCTCTATGCATGCTACTTGGTTCGAGTATTAGTCTCAGGGAAGACCCCTGTACTCAGATTTTTTGGTTCTGTTGCTCTCCTTGTGGAGCTCCTGTCTTCTCCCTATCTTACTATTTCCTACTTCTTTCACAAGATTCTCTGCATTCTGCCCAAAGGTTGGCCATAAGTCTCAGCATCTGCTTTGATACCCTACAGGGTAGAGTCTTTCAGAGGCCCTCTGTGGCAGGCTTTTGTCCTGTTCCCTGTTTTCTCCTTCTTCTAATGTCCATCTCCTTTGCCTTTCTGGATGGGGATTGAGCATTTTAGCCAGAGTCCTCCCTCTTGATTAGTTTCTTTAGGTGTACAGATTTTAGTAGGTTTATTCTATATTATATGCCTATATGAGTGACTATATACTGTGTGTGTCTTTCTGCTTCTGGGATAGCTCACTCAGGATGATCTTTTCCAGTTCCCACCATTTACCTACAAATTTCATGATTTCCTTGTTTTTAATTGCTGAGTAGTATTCCATTGTGTAAATGTACCACAATTTCTGGATCCATTCCTCAGTTGTGGGGCATCTGGGTTGTTTCCAGCTTCTGGCTATTACAACTAAAGCTGCTACAAACATGGTTGAGCAAATACCCTTATTGTGTACTTGAGCCTCTTTTGGATATATGCCTAGGAGTAGTATAGCTGGATCTTGAGGAAGCACTATTCCTAGTTGTCTGAGAAAGCACCAGATTGATTCCCAGAGTGGTTGTACAAGTTTACATTCCCACCAGCAGTGGAGGGGGGTTCCCCTTTCTCCACAATCTGTCACAGCATGCGCTGTCACTTGAGTTTTTGATCTTAGCCATTCTGATGGGTGTAAGGTGAAATCTCAGGGTCATTTTGATTTGCATTTCCCTAATGAGTAAGGATGTTGAGCATTTCTTTAAGTGTTTGTCTGCCATTTGATATTCCTCTATCAAGAATTCTCTGTTTAGTTCTGTTCCCCATTTTTTAATTTTTAATTTTAATTTTTAATTGGATTACTTGATTTGTTGCTTTTCAACTTGTTTAGTTCTTTATATATGCTGGATATTAGCCCTCTGTCAGATATAGGGTTGGCGACGATCCTTTCCCAATCTGTAGGAGTTATTTTGTTCTGACGACAGTGTCCTTTGCTTTACAGAAGCTTTTCAGTTTCATGAGGTCCCATTTATTGATTGTTGGTTGTGGTCCTGTTGGTGTTCTGTTCAGGAAGTTGTCTCCTGTGCCAATGAGTTCAAGGCTCTTCCCCACTTTTTCTTCTAACTGGTTTAGTGTGTCTGGTTGTGTATTGAGGTCTTTGACCCACTTGGACTTTAGTTTTGTGCAGGGTGATAAGTATGGATCTATTTGCATTTTTCTACATGTAGCCATCCAGTTAGACCAGCACTATTTGTTGAAGACACTATCTTTTTTCCATTGTATGGCTTTGGCCTCCTGGTCAAAACTCAGGTGTCCATAAGTGTGTGGGTTTATTTCTGGGTCTTCTATTTGATTCCCATGGATCCACCATTCTGTTTCTATGCCAGTACCATGCAGTTTTTATTACTGTTGCTCTATAGTACAGCTTGAGATCAGGGATGGAGATAGCTCCAGAAGATCTTTTATTGTAGAGGACTGTTTTAGCAATTCTGGGTTTCTTGTTATTCCATATGAAGTTGAGAATTTTTCTTCCGAGGTCTGTAAAGAATTGTGCTGGTAATTTGATGGGAATTGCATTGAATCTGTAGATTGCTTTTGGTAAGATGGCCATTTTTACTATGTTCATCCTGCCAATCCATGAGCACGGGAGATCTTTCCATCTTCTGATATCTTCTTCTAATTTTTTCTTAAGAGACTTGAAATTTTTTTCATACAAGTCTTTGACTTGCTTGGTTATGGTCACACCAAGGTACTTTATGTCTTTGTGGCTATTGGGAAGGGTGTTGTTTCCCTAATTTCTTTCTCAGCCTTTTTGTCTTTTGTATACAGGAGGGCTACTGATTTTTTTGAGTTAATTTTGTATCTAGCCACTTTGGTGAAGGTGTTTATCAGCTATAGGAGTTCCCTGGTAGAATTTTTGGGGTCACTCAGGTATACTATCATATCATCTGCAAATAGTGATAATTTCACTTCTTCCTTTCTGATTTGTATCCTCTTGATCTTCTTCATTTGTCTTATTGCTGTAGCAAGGACTTCAAGAACTATATTGAAGAGATATGGAGAGAGTGGGCATCCTTGCCTCATCCCTGATTTCAGTGGGATTGTTTTAAGTTTCTCTCCAATTAGTTTGATGTCTGCTATAGACTTGCTGTATATTGCCTTTACTATGTTTAGGTATATGCCTTGTATCCCTTATCTCTCCAATACTTTAAACATGAATGGATGTTGGATTTTGTCAAATCCTTTTTTGGCATCTAAGGAGATTATAATGTGGTTTTTTTTTCTTTCAGTTTGTTAATATAGTGGATCACATTGATGAATTTCCTGCATACCTGGGATGAAATCTACTTGGTCATAGTGGATGATATCGTTGAGCTGTTCTTGTATTTGGTTTGCAAGTATTTTGTTGAGTATTTTTGCATCAATGTTCATAAGGGAGATTGGCCTGAAATTCTCTTTCCTTGTTGGGTCTTTGTGAGGTTTAGGTACCAAGGTGACTGTGGCTTCATAGAATGAATTTGGTAGTGTTCCTTCTGTTTCTATTTTGTGGAATTGTTTGAAGAGAACTGGAGTTAGCTCTTCTTTGAAGGTCTAGTAGAATTCTGCACTGAAACCATCTGGTCCTGGGTTTTTTTTGGATGGGAGACTTTTGATGACCGCTTCTATTTTCTTAGGGGATATAGGACTATTTAATTGATTTACCTGGTCTTGATTCAGCTTTGGTAAGTGGAATCGATCAAGAAACTTGTCCATTTCATTTAGATTTTCAAATTTTGTGGCATATAGGCTTTTGAAGTAAGTCATAATGATTGTTTGGATTTCCTCAGTGTCTGTTGTTATGTCCCCTTTTCATTTCTGATTTTGTTGATTTGAATAATGTCTCTTTGCCTTTTAGTTAGTTTGGCTAAGGACTTGTCTATCTTGTTGATTTTCTCAAAGAACAAGCTCTTGGTTTCATTGATTCTTTGAATTGCTTTATTTGTTTCTAATTTATTGATTTCGGCCCTGAGTTTGAATATTTCCAGCCGTCTATTCCTCTTTGGTGTGTCTGCTTCTTTTTTTCTAGGGCTTTTAGGTGAGCCATTAAGTTGCTTGAATGAGATGTTTTGAATTTCTTTTTGAAGGCACTTAAAGCTATAAACTTTCCTCTTAGCACTGCTTTCATCGTGTACCATAAGTTTGGGTATGTTGTGCCTTCATTTTCATTGAATTCTAGGAATACTTTAATTTCTTTCTTTATTTCTTCCCTGACCTAGCTGTCATTGAGTAGCAAGTTGTTCAGTTTCCGTGTTTGTGCAGGCTTTTTGTTATTTCTGTTGTTGAGATCCAGCTTTAGTCCATGGTGGTCAGATAAGATACATGGGATTATTTCAATTTTTTTTAAAGATTTATTTATTATTATTCTTACATTATTCTGTCTGCCAGAAGAGGACACAAGATCTCATTATAGATGGTTCTGAGCCACCATGTGGTTGCTGGGAATTGAACTCAAGACCTTTGGAAGAACAGCCAGTGCTCTTAACCTCTGAGCCATCTCTCCAGCCCTTCAATTTTTTTGTATCTGTTGAGACTTGTTTTGTGACCAACTATATGCTCTATTTTGGAGAAGGTTCCATGAGGTGCTGAGAAGAAGGCAAATTCTTTTCTGTTTGGGTGAAAGATTCTGTAGATGTCTATTAGGTCCATTTGATTCATGACCCCTATCAGAGTCATTGTTTTTTTGTTTAATTTCTGTTTTGTTGACCTGTCCTTTGTTGAGAGTGGTATGTTGAAGTCTCCCACTGTTAATGTGTGGGGATCTATATGTGGTTTAAGTTTTATTAATGTTTCTTTTACAAATGTGGGTGCCCTTGTATTTGGGGCATAGATGTTCAGAATTGTGGTGTCTTCTTGGTGGAGTTTTTTCCTTTGATGAGTATGAAATAACCTTCTCCATCTCTTTTGATTAATTTTGGTTGAAAATCTATTTTATTAGATATTAGAATGACTACTCCTGCTTGCTTCTTGGGTCCATTTGCTTGGAAAACTGTCTTCCAGCCCTTTACCCTCAGGCAATGTCTATCTTTGTGACTTAGACGTGTTTCTTGTATGCAACAATTTGTTGGGTCTTGATTATGTATGCATTCTGTTAGTCTGTGTCTTTTTATTGGAGAGTTGAGTCCATTGATGTTAAGGGAGATTAATGACCAGTGGCTGTTAGATGCTTTGATTTTGCTGTTGGCTATGGTAGTGTGTTTGTGTGCTTGGCTACTTTTAGTTTTGCTGTGGTGAGGTTATTTGTTTCTTGAGTTTTCCTGAATGTAGTTAGTTTTCCTGGGTTCTATTTTTCCTTCTAGTATCTTCTGTAATGCTGAATTTGTGGGTAGGTATTGTTTGAATTTGTTTTTGTTATTGAATATCTTGTTTTCTCCATCTATGATGATTTAGAGTTTTGCTGGATATATTAGCTGGAATTGACATCTGTGTTCTCTTCTGCATTATATCCGTCCAGGCCCTTTTTGCTTTCATAGTCTCTGTTGAGAAGTCAGGTGTGATTGCCATTATGTGGGTTTGCCATTATATGTTACTTGGCATTTTTCCCTCACAGCTTTTAGTATTTTTTCTTTGTTCCGTATACTTACTGTTTTGATTATTATGTGGTGGGAGGATTTTCTTTTCTGGTCTAATTTGTTAGGTGTTCTGTAGGCTTCTTGTATTCTTATACGCCTCTCCTTTAAGTTGGGAGAATTTTCTTCTATGATTTTGTTGAAGATATTTTCTGGGCCTTGGAGGAGGGAATCTTCTTTTTCCTCTATTCTAATTATTCTTAGGTTTTGTCTTTTCATGTTGTCTTGAATTTCTTGGATGGTCTGTGTCAGGAATTTTTTGGATTTAACATTTTCTTTGATGGATACATCGATTTCTTCCATTGTATCTTCCACACTTGAGATTCTTTCTTGCATCTCTTGTAGTCTGTTGGCTATGCTTACCTCTGTAGTTCCTGTTTTCTTTCCTAAATTCTTCCTCCCCATGATTTCTTCTGTTTGTGTTTTCTTTAATTTTTCCATTTCTATCTTCAGATCCTGAGTTGTTTTGTTTATTTCCTTCACCTGTCTGATTGTATTTTCCTGTTTTTCTTTTAGTTCCTTCAACTGTTTGTTTGAACATTCCTCTGTTTCTTTTATTTCTTTCAGTGATTTAATTATTTCTTCTCTGAAGGCCACAAACTGTTTGGCTGCATCTTCCCGTATTTCTTCACGGATGGTCATAATCTCTTTGATTTTATCTTCCTCTAATTCTTTATGTATTTTATTTGTTTCCTCTATTATCCTCTTTATCAGTATAGATGTAAGGTCATCTTCTTGAATTTCAATTATGCTTGGGTGTCGAGGGCTGCTCGCCCCTGGATGATTGGGTTCTGGAGATGTCATAGTGCTCTGTCTTTTGTTGGTTGAGCTTTTACACTGACCTCTACCCATTGGACTATTTTAGGCGTTGGCTGCTAGTTTCTGGTGCTTCCTGGAATCCTGGGGTAGGGAGAATCCTCTTGGCAGGAAGATGATTTTTCCTGAAGGAGGCCTCCTCTGCTTTTTGGGTATGATCACTGAATGGCCCGTGTTTCTCAGGAATTGCTGCTGCTCACCTCAGGCGTATAGACCTGAGTGGTAGCTGTGGTCTTTGTTAGTCAGGGGGATTCTCTTCTCACCCATACAAGTCCTGGAGACAGATGCCCTGCTGCTGGGTTTCTTGTTCTGAGTTTAGTGAACTGCTGCTGTTGTTACACTGTTTTCCAAGTACAGCTCTCTTGAAGAATCTGCGATTCCCTAGCTGTGGGGTTTTCTCCCAACAGGGAAACTCAGTCTGGTACTTCAGGGGCCACGGCATTGTTCAGACCCTGTTGTTGTCTATAGCTTCTCACTTACCATGCCAATATGAAATATCAATCTTGGCAAAGGAGAGGGAAGGGCAGTGGATCACCTACTGAACACCTTAACTGTATTATGGAGTCCTGCCTGCAGGACCTGAGAACATAACAAAAGCAGAGAGGGTGGAGGAGATTGGTCAGGGTGTTCCTGAGTTCAGGCTGTGTCTGTGGGGGTCTGCGTCTGTCTTCTGTCCCCCAAGGATAAAAACCTTCCTAAGCACCCACTGGGTGCTCCAGGCTCACAGGAGAACTATGTGCTCAGGTAGTACTTGTCCCAAATAAACTATGCAGTTGATTTCCTTAGATTGCTCCCATGATCCTGGTATCCTTTTCAGGAAGTTTGGTGGGAAAACACCCTGTCTATTGCTTGAATTTTCCTACATCACAGAAGAGCCCCAATGGGACTTGTGTGGGACATGTCTATAATGACAGTCCTTCCACCTGCTTATGACATCTTCACCTGGTCTGCAGGTCACCATAATCCAACATTGCTGATGGATTTTGGAACACTTGTGAGTAAACTATCACTGAGCAAGACAAGCATCATCCTTATGATAGCAGTAAGAAAGCTTTGGCTGATTCTTCTTCCCTTCTATTTATAGCATGTTAACACCCTCCAATCCCCATCCTTTTCTTAGTCTACAAATAGTTTCCTGTGAACTGGGCAAAAAATCCTTGCACACAGATGAATCCCTGTAGAGACTTGTAGGAACCTGGCAGTGGGACCTTCCTCCTTCTGCAGCAGCAGGCAGAACTCATGGCGCCAAGAGAGGACAGGCCCTCCCACTCTGACACAGCCTTCTGCTTTTGATAAAAGAGGTTGAAATCTCCTGGCTATCAAGAATGTCAAGAATGGTTTATTGGGCTCCAGCTCTCTGATAATCAGGTGAGGGCATATGCTCAGACCTGACCTTGATTGTCAGAAAGAAAAGCCTTCACCTTCACAGGGCTCCATGCAGGTGGCATGTCCTGGCACACAGAGGCTCTGAGCTCGGCAGAGGGCAGAGGGACAGGGGCAGGAGCGGCATGGTAACATGTGAGGGATGTCACAGATATATGCGGGCTACTGTGTGTCAGCACGAAGCCTAGTTCTCAGTACTGCCCTCTGGTTCTGCCTCTGCTGGTGGATGGTGGCCCTGGTGGGAGGCCATAGAGGAGGGTAGATGTGGCGCCTGTGCATGTGGATGGTGGGCCTTGATACTGAGGCCCTTACTATCTGGGAATTAGCTTACTTGTGGTCACATCCTGTAGGGACAAAGAGGCCCAGAGGCTCAGAACACTAAAATGCAAACCTGTGTCCAATATCAGACAGAGGAGAAAATTTACCCCACATCTCCATTAAAGATCCCAAACCAGTGTTCAGTTCTTTCAAATATAATAGTCTTTTCTGCTAATGCTATTCACATAGAAAATGCAACCAGATACTCCTTGGATCATCTTTCCAAACTCAATAGAATCAGGAGGCTTTCACAAAAGGACTTAAGTGTACTTGGAGTCAGCCTGTAGATTAGATTTCTTTAGGTTAGGTTTTAATAGTATGATCCATGTGCTGAGAAAAGTCAGTTCACCTGCCCCTGTACATTGTGCAGTGTCAGGCAATGATTGTCATAAC